>JBBMRE010000211.1:0-70003 GCA_037974335.1 Prionace glauca
TCACGTGCTCACTGTGTCTTTCTCTCTTCCTCCGTCCGTTCGCTCTGTGTCCCCCGCTCGCGCTCCCTATGGCCCCCGCCCGCTCGTGCGCTCTCTCTCTCTTTCACTGTCTCTGTGCCACCTCCCTGTCTGCCCCCCCCCCTCTCTGTCTCCCTCTCTCTGGTGCGGACTGTCTGTGTTGCTGCTTTGATTGGGGGTGGGGGAACGTGGGCTGCCAGCGGTGATGTGTGGTGGTTCTGACATTCCTGGTGTGTGTCTCTGTAGTTTCAGGATGAGATGGGTGTCCCAGATGTAGAGGAGGAAGGACCAGATGAGGAAGCCCAGGATCAGCCTCACAACACGTTTAACACCCCTCAGGCAATGCGGTAAGGACGGCGTGGGTGGAGGGAGAGAGGGAGGGTGCTTGTCATGTCTCTCAACCTCAGTGTGCAGTGTCTGAACCCCTGCAAAATACAATGTGAAAACTTCCTACTTCCTCCCCCCCTACACCACACCATTCGTCATCTCTGGCGTGCAGTTTCTGTACAGGAGGCTCCTTGCTCAACTCACCACTGCTCCCTGGGTGAGTCTAACCTGTGGGAAGCAAGACCTGGCTTTCACAGCCAAACCTACATCTCTCCCTGTTTTACTGTCTTTCTCCTGCTCTCTCGCACTCCCCTCCCTCTCTCTCGCTCTCAGGGAGCACGAGGGGGAGGGAGGGAGGGAGGTCGGGAGCAGGGGGGAGGGACGGTGGCAATGGGGGGGGTGGGAGGGAGGGCGGGAGCGGGGGGGGGGCGAGAAGTAGGGAGGGCGAGCGAGGTGGAGGGAGGGCAGGAGAGGGGGGTAAGTGGAGAGCATAAAAGGTGGGGGGGGGAGAAGGTGGATTGGGCATGATAAATTGTCCCATAATAGGTGTGCGCTTAAGGGTGTTAAATGCACAAGGTGAAGGGGATGGAGACTGGCCGGGATGCTCTGTGGGACAGTCAGTGCAGACTTGATGGCCCGAATGGCCTCCATCTGCAATGTAGGAACTCTATGTATTGAATAGTGGAACAGAGTGGAGGGGCTGAATGGTCACCCTGTGCTATTCCTGCTCATGTCAAAGACAGTGCCTGTTGCAGGGCGTTGGGAGCAGAGGGGGCGAAGACGCAGATGGGAAGCTGGTACAAAGAGAATGAGGGCAGAATCTGATGGTAACACCCCCTCCTCCAATGGGACAGTGCAGCCCCCAGATCCTGCTGCAGCTGTTTGGGAAAGGAGGAAGAGAAAGTGCTCTTACACATCTGTGTGGAGACTGAGCGATCCACAGGCTGGGATTGCTGATGGCACAGACAGAACGAGCGACAGGTCTTATTCAGGAGACTGGGACGGTGTGAACAGGAGATAAATTTATCCTGATTCCTAACCAGCCGAATAACATTGGGCTATGTTTAATAATGTGGGCATCAACACCCCCTCTCTCTTGCCCAACGCCCTCTCTCGCTCCCCCCTTCCTGTCTCTCTCTCTCTCTTTCGCGCTCCCCCCTTCCTCTCCTCTCTCGCCCCCCTTCCCCTCCTCTCTCTCTCTCTTGCCCCCCCTCTCTCTCTCACTCCCCCCCTTCCCCCTCTCTCTGTCTCTCTCTCTCTCGCTCCCCCCTTCCTCTCGCTCTCTCCCCCCGCTCTCTCTCTCGCGTCCCCATCTTCCTCCCTCTCTCTCCCCCCTTCCCCTCTCTCTCTCTCTCGCTCTCCCCTTCCTCTCTCTCGCTCCCCCCCCTTCCTCTCTCTCGCTCCCCCCTCCTTTCTCTCTCTCTCTCACCCTCCCCTCTCTCTCTCTCTCACCCCCCCTTCCTCTCTCTCTCTCTCACCCCCCCCTTCCTCTCTCTCTCACCCCCCCTCTCTCTCTCGCCCCCTCCCCTTCCCCCCCCTCTCTCTCTCGCTCCCCCTCTTCCTCTCTCTCTCTTTCTCGCTCCCCCCTTCCCTCTCTCTCTCACCCCCCTTCCTCTCTCTCTCTCTCTCACCCCCCCTCTCTCTCTCTCTCACCCCCCTCCCCCACCTTCCCCCCTCTCTTTCTCGCTCCCCCCTTCCCTCTCTCTCTCTCTCTCACCCCCCCTCCCCCTCTCTCTCTCTCTCACCCCCCCTCTCTCTCTCTCTCACCCCCCCTTCTCTCTCTCTCACCCCCCTTCTCTCTCTCTCTCACCCCCCTCCCCCACCTTCCCCCCTCTCTCTCTCTCGTCTGCCCCCCACTCTCTTTCTCTCTCCCCCCCTTCCTCTCTCTCTCTCTCTCTCTCTCTCTCCCCCTCTCCCTCTCTCTCCCTCTCTCTCTCTCTCTCTCTCTCTCTTCCCCCCCCCCCCCCCTCTCTTGCTCCCTGTCACTTGCTGTGTTCCATCTGTTTGCTGCAGAGAGATCCCACTGAGACCCCAGCTGGGTTTGTGAGCTTGCCTTTGCAGTGCTGTGTGTTGTTAATGGCTGCTGTGTGTGTGTGTGTGGTTAGCCTGACGGTTGTGCGAGGTGACAGATGTGTTCAGGCTGCCTGTCAGCTCCGCTGTCCCCTGTACCCAGCCCCCACAGCTCTGTGAGACGCCATTCCGGAGGCTTTCTCACAGCCCTGACATACCAACATGTGCCGATTTTTCACCTGCTTTACACCCAGTCTCTTCATGTGGTCTCATTTTAAACCAGCTCCTCTGGCTGGCTCAGAAACATAGAATCCAGAGTCACTACAGGGTGGAAGATGGCCTTTCGGCCCATCGAGTCTGCACTGACTCTCTGAAAAAGCATGTTATTCCTGGGGCCACCCATAAGAACATAAGAAATAGGAGCAGGAGTAGGCCATCTGGCCCTTCGAGCCTGCCCTGCCATTCAATAAGATCATGGCTGATCTGTCGTGGCTCAGTTCCACATTCCCGCCCTCTCCCCATAACCCTTAATCCCCTCGCTTATCAAAAACCCATCAACCCGCGTCTTAAAAATATTTAGCGAGGCAGCCTCCACCACTTCAACGGGCAGAGAATTCCAGAGATTCACCACCCTTTTGAGTGAAGAAGTTCCTCCTCAACTCTGTTCTAAACCGCCCCCCCCTTTATCTTGAGGCTATGCCGCCTAGTCCTACTGTCCTTTCTACCCGTCACTGCCCCTGGCCCTATCCCTGTAACACTGTTCCTCTGGTGTGGCCAATCCATCCTCATCTGCACAACTTTGGCTGTGCTAAATTGCCCGTAAGTATACAATCCACCCTAACCTACACATCTTTGGACACTAAGGGACAATTCACGTGCTCACTGTGTGGACACCAAGGGACAATTTAGCATGGCCAATCCACCCTAACCTACACATCTTTGGACACTAAGGGACAATTTAGCACGGCCAATCCACCCTAACCTACACATCTTTGGACACTAAGGGGCAATTTAGCACGGCCAATCCACCCTAACCTACACATCTTTGGATACTAAGGGACAATTTAGCATGGCCAATCCACCCTAACCTACACATCTTTGGACACTAAGGGACAATTTAGCATGGCCAATCCACCCTAACCTACACATCTTTGGACACTAAGGTTCAATTTAGCATGGCCAGTCTACCTATACATCTTTGGAGATGAACCATGATTTGTTTGAGTCATGTTTACGTCAGAGTTTCTTATCAGTTACTCAACCTGATGCCCCCATTTTCTTCCCTGCCAGCACAGTGGTCATGATGTGGGAATGCCGGCGTTGGACTGGCGTAAACACAGTAAAAAGTCTGACAACACCAGGTTTTAAGTCCAACCGATTTATTTGATAATATTCTCACAAGCTTTCGAGGGGACTGCCTCTTCGTCAGGTGAATGGTTAGCACTGCTGCCTCACTGCGCCAGGGCCGTGGGTTCGATTTGCAGCCTCGTGTCGCTGTCTGCACATTCTCCCCCCCATCTCTGTGCGTGGGTTTCCTCCCACAGTCTGTCAGACGCGCTGGTTAGGGTACATCGACCATGCTAAAGTCTCCCTCAGTGTCCCCGAACAGGTGCTGGAGTGTGGCGACTGGGGGATTTTCACAGTAACTTCGTTGTGGTGTTAATGTAAGCCTACTCGTGACACATAAATAAAGTTTAAAACTTTAACCCCCTCCCCCCCCCCGCCTCGTTCTCCTTCACATTTCTTGTGGCAGCTTTCCCTCCCTTGTCTGAAGGATAAATTATTGCTGGGTGGGGTGTTGTTTGTGATCTCTGTTATTTTTGCGTGTCGCTGTGGTGTGTAGGTTTGAGGAACCGCTGGCAAATATACTGACCGAGCAACACCGGACGGTGAAGGCCCAGATCGAACAGCTCCGACAGCGGAAGGCCAAGCAGCAGGCGCTAGTGGCGGAGTCCAAGCCTGCCTGTGGGAGGAGCCCCCAGCCCGAGACCCTGAACCTGGACCAGAATCAGAAACGGCAACTTCAGCAACAGATGCAGCAGGTAGGCGCGGAGACCCTCTGTCAGCACTGCAGCGACTCCCCTCCCTATCTCCCACCCCACCCTACCCTCGGGAAGGTGCCCTCACCCCCCAACCGAGTCAACTTGCTTCTGAGAGAGGAGAGATTTGACGGGAGATATTTGACTGTGGAAGGCATCGCAACGTCACCCACGAAATCCCTCTCTGGGCGGCTCTGAGGATCGAGCGTCCTGGGTGGTGTGACTCGAAAGCGGGAAGAAGGCACTCAGATCGAACATCAGCCTTCACATCCCCACCGGGCAGCCCATCGATGTCTGCACCGACTCTAACAGAGCATTTTATCCAGCCCACTCCCGCCCTAATCCCTGTGATCCCATTTACCCCTCTACCCTCCCTCAACCACACGCTGAGGGACAATTTAGCACGGCCAATCCACCCTAACCTACACATCTTTGGACACTAACGGACAATTTAGCACGGCCAATCCCCCCTAACCTCCACATCTTTGGACACTAAGGGACAATTTAGCATGGCCAATCCACCCTAACCTACACATCTTTGGACACTAAGGGGACAATTTAGCACGGCCAATCCACCCTAACCTACACATCTTTGGACACTAAGGGACAATTTAGCATGGCCAATCCCCCTAACCTACACATCTTTGGACACTAAGGGACAATTTAGCATGGCCAATCCACCATGAACATTTTGGGTCCCCCTTATCTAAAGGAAGGGTATGCTGGCATTGGAGGCAGTCCGGAGAAGGTTCACGAGGTTGATTCTGGGTAGGGAGAGGAGAGGTTGAGTAGGTTGGGCCTGTACTCAGTGGGGTTTAGAAGACTGACAGGTGACCTTACTGAGACGTATCGGACTCTGAGGGGGGGATTTGGACAGGGTAGATACTGCGAGGCTGTTTCCCCTTGTGACTCTCTCCCTCCCCCCCTGCCTTCCTCCTCCCCTTGGTTCCAAACTCTCTTGGGGAGGAGTCTGGAACCAAGGGGAGGAGGAAGGCAGGGGGGAGGGAGAGAGTAGAACCATTGAAGAAAGAAGGAGGAATTCTCTCTCTCCCTCTCTCCCTCTCTCTCTCTGTCTCTGTCTCTGTGGGGAGTGAATGTGTGGAGTTCTTTCCCACAGAGAGCTGTAGAGGCTGGGTCATTGACTGTGTCCCAGGCTCAGATAGACAGATTATTAATCAGTCAGAGAATCGAGGGGATAAGGCGGGAAAGTGGAAATAAGGAGTGTATCGGGACAGTCATGATCTGGGTGGAGCAGACTTGATGGGCCCAATGGCCTACTCCTGCTCCGATGTCTATGATCGGTAACTGAGCCCCGTGGGGTGTTTCTGCTGATTTACTCTGCTCAATGGCTCGAAGTAGTGACGGTTTTCTGTTCTGTTCCCTCCCCTTCCAGCACGTCCAGCTGCTCACCCAGGTCCACCTGCTTACCAGCGTCAACCCAGGTCTCAGCCAAGAGGCAGACATGTCCAAACTGTTCCTGGTGAGTATCGGCACCGAGCCCTGCGTTCGCAATGGCTGCTAAAGCCTCGTGCTCAGGAAATTCTGGGAGTGATGTGGAATCCTGCCTTGTCTTCCCCACCCGGTCCCCCTGCCTCGCTGTACAGAGACCCTCCCCCGGGTTCAATTCCCAGCAGCACGGTGACACAGTGGGTTAGCACGGCTGCCTCACAGCGCCAGGGACCCGGGTTCGATTCCCAGCAGCACGGTGACACAGTGGGTTAGCGCTGCTGTCTCACAGTGCCAGGGACCCGGGTTCAATTCCCAGCAGCACGGTGACACAGTGGGTTAGCACTGCTGTCTCACAGCGCCAGGGACCCGGGTTCGATTCCCAGCAGCACGGTGACACAGTGGGTTAGCACTGCTGTCTCACAGTGCCAGGGACCCGGGTTCGATTCCCAGCAGCACGGTGACACAGTGGGTTAGCACTGCTGTCTCACAGTGCCAGGGACCCGGGTACGATTCCCAGCAGCACGGTGACACAGTGGGTTAGCACTGCTGTCTCACAGCACCAGGGACCCGGGTTCGATTCCCAGCAGCACGGTGACACAGTGGGTTAGCACTGCTGTCTCACAGCGCCAGGGACCCGGGTTCGATTCCCAGCAGCACGGTGACACAGTGGGTTAGCACTGCTGTCTCACAGTGCCAGGGACCCGGGTTCGATTCCCAGCAGCATGGTGACACAGTGGGTTAGCACTGCTGTCTCACAGTGCCAGGGACCCGGGTACGATTCCCAGCAGCACGGTGACACAGTGGGTTAGCACTGCTGTCTCACAGCACCAGGGACCCGGGTTCGATTCCCAGCAGCACGGTGACACAGTGGGTTAACACTGCTGTCTCACAGCGCCAGGGACCCAGGTTCGATTCCCAGCAGCACGGTGACACAGTGGGTTAGCACTGCTGTCTCACAGCGCCAGGGACCCGGGTTCGATTCCCAGCAGCACGGTGACACAGTGGGTTAGCACTGCTGTCTCACAGCGCCAGGGACCCGGGTTCGATTCCCAGCAGCACGGTGACACAGTGGGTTAGCACTGCTGTCTCACAGCGCCAGGGACCCGGGTTCGATTCCCAGCAGCACGGTGACACAGTGGGTTAGCACTGCTGCCTCACAGCGCCAGGGACCCGGGTTCGATTCCCAGCAGCACGGTGACACAGTGGGTTAGCACTGCTGTCTCACAGCACCAGGGACCCGGGTTCGATTCCCAGCAGCACGGTGACACAGTGGGTTAGCACTGCTGTCTCACAGCGCCAGGGACCCGGGTTCGATTCCCAGCAGCACGGTGACACAGTGGGTTAGCACTGCTGTCTCACAGTGCCAGGGACCCGGGTTCGATTCCCAGCAGCACGGTGACACAGTGGGTTAGCACTGCTGTCTCACAGTGCCAGGGACCCGGGTACGATTCCCAGCAGCACGGTGACACAGTGGGTTAGCACTGCTGTCTCACAGCGCTAGGGACCCGGGTTCGATTCCCAGCAGCACGGTGACACAGTGGGTTAACACTGCTGTCTCACAGCGCCAGGGACCCAGGTTCGATTCCCAGCAGCACGGTGACACAGTGGGTTAGCACTGCTGTCTCACAGCGCCAGGGACCCGGGTTCGATTCCCAGCAGCACGGTGACACAGTGGGTTAGCACTGCTGTCTCACAGCGCCAGGGACCCGGGTTCGATTCCCAGCAGCACGGTGACACAGTCGGTTAGCACTGCTGTCTCACAGCGCCAGGGACCCGGGTTCGATTCCCAGCAGCACGGTGACACAGTGGGTTAGCACTGCTGTCTCACAGTGCCAGGGACCCGGGTTCGATTCCCAGCAGCACGGTGACACAGTGGGTTAGCACTGCTGTCTCACAGCGCCAGGGACCCGGGTTCGATTCCCAGCAGCATGGTGACACAGTGGGTTAGCACTGCTGTCTCACAGCGCCAGGGACCCGGGTTCGATTCCCAGCAGCGCGGTGACACAGTGGGTTAGCACTGCTGTCTCACAGCGCCAGGGACCCGGGTTCGATTCCCAGCAGCACGGTGACACAGTGGGTTAGCACTGCTGTCTCACAGCGCCAGGGACCCGGGTTCGATTCCCAGCAGCACGGTGACACAGTGGGTTAGCACTGCTGTCTCACAGCGCCAGGGACCCAGGTTCGATTCCCAGCAGCACGGTGACACAGTGGGTTAGCACTGCTGTCTCACAGCGCCAGGGACCCGGGTTCGATTCCCAGCAGCACGGTGACACAGTGGGTTAGCACTGCTGTCTCACAGCGCCAGAGACCCGGGTTCGATTCCCAGCAGCACGGTGACACAGTGGGTTAGCACTGCTGTCTCACAGTGCCAGGGACCCGGGTTCGATTCCCAGCAGCACGGTGACACAGTGGGTTAGCACTGCTGTCTCACAGCGCCAGGGATCCGGGTTCGATTCCCAGCAGCATGGTGACACAGTGGGTTAGCACTGCTGTCTCACAGCGCCAGGGACCCGGGTTCGATTCCCAGCAGCGCGGTGACACAGTGGGTTAGCACTGCTGTCTCACAGTGCCAGGGACCCGGGTTCGATTCCCAGCAGCACGGTGACACAGTGGGTTAGCACTGCTGCCTCACAGCGTCAGGGACCCGGGTTCGATTCCCAGCTTGGGTAACTGTGCAGAGTCTGCACGTTCTCTGTGTTGCGATGGACCAAATGGCCTCTTCCTGCACTGTGGGGTTTCTATGAATGGTGGGGCAGGTCCAACAGGCTGAATAGTCTCCTCTTGCTCCTGGTTCTTGTGTCTGTGTGAGCACCTGCAGTGAATTCTGTTATGTTATGTGTGTATTTCCAACCCCCACCGCCTCTTTCAGAAAGAGCTGGCCAGCTTTGCGGAGAAGGCCAGTGAGCTTTACTCGACACAAGGTCCAGATTTCACCTCCAGTTTCGCCCCCTGCAACCTGACAGAGGCACTGGCCCTTCTCGAGGAGTTTGACAAAAGTGTGAAGCCCCATGTGAAGACACACCTCCACCAAAAGATGAGCAGAAGATGAACAGACAGTGTAAGTGGAGTGATCTGGAGAAACACGTGTGTCAATACGGTACTCAACATATCCCCTTCCCCACCACCCTCCCCATCTCTCAGACACTGTGTGTCTATGTGCGTGTGTATATGTGTGTGTGTGGGGTGACTTGATGGATTTCATCCAGTTAGAGTGTTTGCAGCCCAACAGACCCGTGTTGCTGGTTATTCTATTTCTCTCTGTCGCGCTTGCTGTGTCTCTGTCGCGCTTGCTGTGTCTCTGTCGCGCTTGCTGTGTCTCTGTCGCGCTTGCTGTGTCTCTGTCGCGCTTGCTGTGTCTCTGTCGCGCTTGCTGTGTCTCTGTCGCGCTTGCTGTGTCTCTGTCGCGCTTGCTGTGTCTCTGTCGCGCTTGCTGTGTCTCTGTCGCGCTTGCTGTGTCTCTGTCGCGCTTGCTGTGTCTCTGTCGCGCTTGCTGTGTCTCTGTCGCGCTTGCTGTGTCTCTGTCGCGCTTGCTGTGTCTCTGTCGCGCTTGCTGTGTCTCTGTCGCGCTTGCTGTGTCTCTGTCGCGCTTGCTGTGTCTCTGTCGCGCTTGCTGTGTCTCTGTCGCGCTTGCTGTGTCTCTGTCGCGCTTGCTGTGTCTCTGTCGCGCTTGCTGTGTCTCTGTCGCGCTTGCTGTGTCTCTGTCGCGCTTGCTGTGTCTCTGTCGCGCTTGCTGTGTCTCTGTCGCGCTTGCTGTGTCTCTGTCGCGCTTGCTGTGTCTCTGTCGCGCTTGCTGTGTCTCTGTCGCGCTTGCTGTGTCTCTGTCGCGCTTGCTGTGTCTCTGTCGCGCTTGCTGTGTCTCTGTCGCGCTTGCTGTGTCTCTGTCGCGCTTGCTGTGTCTCTGTCGCGCTTGCTGTGTCTCTGTCGCGCTTGCTGTGTCTCTGTCGCGCTTGCTGTGTCTCTGTCGCGCTTGCTGTGTCTCTGTCGCGCTTGCTGTGTCTCTGTCGCGCTTGCTGTGTCTCTGTCGCGCTTGCTGTGTCTCTGTCGCGCTTGCTGTGTCTCTGTCGCGCTTGCTGTGTCTCTGTCGCGCTTGCTGTGTCTCTGTCGCGCTTGCTGTGTCTCTGTCGCGCTTGCTGTGTCTCTGTCGCGCTTGCTGTGTCTCTGTCGCGCTTGCTGTGTCTCTGTCGCGCTTGCTGCGTCTCTGTCGCGCTTGCTGCGTCTCTGTCGCGCTTGCTGCGTCTCTGTCGCGCTTGCTGCGTCTCTGTCGCGCTTGCTGCGTCTCTGTCGCGCTTGCTGCGTCTCTGTCGCGCTTGCTGCGTCTCTGTCGCGCTTGCTGCGTCTCTGTCGCGCTTGCTGCGTCTCTGTCGCGCTTGCTGCGTCTCTGTCGCGCTTGCTGCGTCTCTGTCGCGCTTGCTGCGTCTCTGTCGCGCTTGCTGCGTCTCTGTCGCGCTTGCTGCGTCTCTGTCGCGCTTGCTGCGTCTCTGTCGCGCTTGCTGCGTCTCTGTCGCGCTTGCTGCGTCTCTGTCGCGCTTGCTGCGTCTCTGTCGCGCTTGCTGCGTCTCTCTCGCGCTTGCTGCGTCTCTCTCGCGCTTGCTGCGTCTCTGTCGCGCTTGCTGCGTCTCTGTCGCGCTTGCTGCGTCTCTGTCGCGCTTGCTGCGTCTCTGTCGCGCTTGCTGCGTCTCTGTCGCGCTTGCTGCGTCTCTGTCGCGCTTGCTGCGTCTCTGTCGCGCTTGCTGCGTCTCTGTCGCGCTTGCTGCGTCTCTGTCGCGCTTGCTGCGTCTCTGTCGCGCTTGCTGCGTCTCTCTCGCGCTTGCTGCGTCTCTCTCGCGCTTGCTGCGTCTCTCTCGCGCTTGCTGCGTCTCTCTCGCGCTTGCTGCGTCTCTCTCGCGCTTGCTGCGTCTCTCTCGCGCTTGCTGCGTCTCTCTCGCGCTTGCTGCGTCTCTCTCGCGCTTGCTGCGTCTCTCTCGCGCTTGCTGCGTCTCTCTCGCGCTTGCTGCGTCTCTCTCGCGCTTGCTGCGTCTCTCTCGCGCTTGCTGCGTCTCTCTCGCGCTTGCTGCGTCTCTCTCGCGCTTGCTGCGTCTCTCTCGCGCTTGCTGCGTCTCTCTCGCGCTTGCTGCGTCTCTCTCGCGCTTGCTGCGTCTCTCTCGCGCTTGCTGCGTCTCTCTCGCGCTTGCTGCGTCTCTCTCGCGCTTGCTGCGTCTCTCTCGCGCTTGCTGCGTCTCTCTCGCGCTTGCTGCGTCTCTCTCGCGCTTGCTGCGTCTCTCTCGCGCTTGCTGCGTCTCTCTCGCGCTTGCTGCGTCTCTCTCGCGCTTGCTGCGTCTCTCTCGCGCTTGCTGCGTCTCTCTCGCGCTTGCTTCACGTGACTCACTGTGTGCGTCTCTCTCGCGCTTGCTGCGTCCTCTCTCGCGCTTGCTGCGTCTCTCTCGCGCTCTGCTGCGTCTCTCTCGCGCTTGCTGCGTCTCTCTCGCGCTTGCTGCGTCTCTCTCGCGCTTGCTGCGTCTCTCTCGCGCTTGCTGCGTCTCTCTCGCGCTTGCTGCGTCTCTCTCGCGCTTGCTGCGTCTCTCTCGCGCTTGCTGCGTCTCTCTCGCGCTTGCTGCGTCTCTCTCGCGCTTGCTGCGTCTCTCTCGCGCTTGCTGCGTCTCTCTCGCGCTTGCTGCGTCTCTCTCGCGCTTGCTGCGTCTCTCTCGCGCTTGCTGCGTCTCTCTCGCGCTTGCTGCGTCTCTCTCGCGCTTGCTGCGTCTCTCTCGCGCTTGCTGCGTCTCTCTCGCGCTTGCTGCGTCTCTCTCGCGCTTGCTGCGTCTCTCTCGCGCTTGCTGCGTCTCTCTCGCGCTTGCTGCGTCTCTCTCGCGCTTGCTGCGTCTCTCTCGCGCTTGCTGCGTCTCTCTCGCGCTTGCTGCGTCTCTCTCGCGCTTGCTGCGTCCTCTCTCTGCGCTTGCTGCGTCTCTCTCGCGCTTGCTGCGTCTCTCTCTCATCGTGCTTACTGTTTCTCTTTTTGGGCCATCGTTTCCTTTCTCTCTTGTGGGGCTTGCTCCCCCCTCTCTCTCGAGTCTGATGCACACACTGCTGTGTTATGATTGCTGAGTGTGGGTGTACTGGTCCGCCTTGCCCTCACCTCCCCCTCTCCCTGTCCTCTCTCCCCCCCTCTTTCTCGAGTCTGATGCACGTACCCTGCTTCCGTTCTGGTTGCCCAGGGTGGGTGTACCGGCCTGCTTTGCTCTCTGCCCGTTGCCAGCTGCTGAGGGTGTTTCCTTTTGCCGCACAGTTGACGAATCCAATTATTTGCCGAGGGAAGTGGCTTGGATCCTGGCAACTAGGATGTCTTCATGTACCCGGAGCTCCTGCCACACTGCGCCCTGCAGCCCAAACAGCCGAAGGATAAAGCTTCATTTAGTAAAGGCGAGGACAAGTAAGTCTCTGGTGCGAGGTGCTGGCTGGAATTGGAAGAAAGCTTACTGTCATCTGTGCAGACGCACTCCCTCACACAGAGATGCAGTGGCCGCTCTCTCTCTCGCGCTCTCTCTCTCGCGCTCTCTCTCTCGCGCGCTCTCTCTCTCTCGCGCTCTTCTCTCTCTCTCGCGCTCTCTCTCTCTCGCGCTCTCTCTCTCTCGCGCTCTCTCTCTCTCGGCTCTTCTCTACGCGCTCTCTCTCTCTCGTGCTCTCTCTCTCTCGCGGCTCTCTCTCTCTCGCGCTCTCTCTCTCGCGCTCTCTCTCGCGCTCTCTCTCTCTCGCGCGCTCTCTCTCTCGCTCTCTCTCTCTCTCGCGCTCTCTCTCTCGCGCTCTCTCTCTCGCGCTCTCTCTCTCTCTCGCGCTCTCTCTCTCGCGCTGTCTCTCTCTCGCGCTGTCTCTCTCTCGCGCTCTCTCTCTCTCGCGCTCTCTCTCTCGCGCTCTCTCTCTCGCGCTCTCTCTCTCGCGCTCTCTCTCTCGCGCTCTCTCTCTCGCGCTCTTCGCTCTCTCTCTCGCGCTCTCTCTCTCGCGCTCTTCTCTCTCGCGCTCTCTCTCTCGCGCTCTCTCTCTCGCGCTCTCTCTCTCGCGCTCTCTCTCTCTCGCGCTCTCTCTCTCGCCGCTCTCTCTCTCGCGCTCTCTCTCTCAGCGCTCTCTCTCTCGCTGCTCTCTCTCTCGCGCTCTCTCTCTCGCGCTCTCTCTCTCGCGCTCTCTCTCTCGCGCTCTCTCTCTCAGCGCTCTCTCTCTCGCGCTCTCTCTCTCGCGCTCTCTTCTCTCGCGCTCTCTCTCTCTCAGCCGCTCTCTCTCTCGCTCTCGCTCTCTCCTCTCGCGCTCTCTCTCTCGCGCCTCTCTCTCCCTCGCGCTCTCTCTCTCCCCCCCGCGCTCTCTCTCTCCCCCGCGCTCTCTCTCTCCCCCGCGCTCTCTCTCTCCCCCGCGCTCTCTCTCTCCCCCGCGCTCTCTCTCTCCCGCGCGCTCTCTCTCTCCCGCGCGCTCTCTCCTCCCCCGCGCGCTCTCTCCCCCCGCGCTCTCTCTCTCCCCGCGCTCTCTCTCTCCCCGCGCCGCGCTCTCTCTCCCGCGCGCGCTCTCTCTCCCGCGCGCTCTCTCTCCCCCGCGCGCTCTCTCTCCCCCGCCGCTCTCTCTCCCCCGCGCTCTCTCTCTCCCCGCGCGCTCTCTCTCTCCCCCGCGCGCTCTCTCTCCCCCGCGCGCTCTCTCTCCCCCGCGCGCTCTCTCTCCCCCGCGCGCTCTCTCTCCCCCGCGCGCTCTCTCTCCCCCCGCGCGCTCTCTCTCCCCCGCGCGCTCTCTCTCCCCCGCGCGCTCTCTCTCCCCCGCGCGCTCTCTCTCCCCCGCGCGCTCTCTCTCCCCCGCGCGCTCTCTCTCCCCGCGCGCTCTCTCTCCCCCGCGCGCTCTCTTCCCCCGGCGCGCTCTCTCTCCCCCGCGCGCTCTCTCTCCCCCGCGCGCTCTCTCTCCCCCGCGCGCTCTCTCTCCCCCGCGCGCTCTCTCTCCCCCCGCGCGCTCTCTCTCCCCCGCGCGCTCTCTCTCCCCCGCGCGCTCTCTCTCCCCCCGCGCGCTCTCTCTCCCCCGCGCGCTCTCTCTCCCCCCGCGCGCTCTCTCTCCCCCGCGCGCTCTCTCTCCCCCCGCGCGCTCTCTCTCCCCCGCGCGCTCTCTCCTCTCCCCCCGCGCGCTCTCTCTCCCCCGCGCGCCTCTCTCTCCCTCCCCCGCGCGCTCTCTCTCCCCCGCGCTCTCTCTCTCCCCCCCGCGCTCTCTCTCTCCCCCGCGCTCTCTCTCTCCCCCGCGCTCTCTCTCTCCCCCGCGCTCTCTCTCTCCCCGCGCGCTCTCTCTCTCCCCGCGCGCTCTCTCTCTCCCCCGCGCTCTCTCTCTCCCCCCGCCGCGCTCTCTCTCTCCCCCGCGCTCTCTCTCTCCCCCCGCGCTCTCTCTCACCCCGCGCTCTCTCTCTCCCCCGCGCTCTCTCTCTCTCCCCCGCGCTCTCGCTCTCCCCCGCGCTCTCGCTCTCCCCCGCGCTCTCTCTCTCCCCCGCGCTCTCTCTCTCCCCCGCGCTCTCTCTCTCCCCCGCGCTCTCTCTCTCCCCCGCGCTCTCTCTCTCCCCGCGCGCTCTCTCTCCCCCGCGCGCTCTCTCTCCCCCGCGCGCTCTCTCTCCCCCGCGCGCTCTCTCTCCCCCGCGCGCTCTCTCTCCCCCGCGCGCTCTCTCTCCCCCGCGCGCTCTCTCTCCCCCGCGCGCTCTCTCTCCCCCGCGCGCTCTCTCTCCCCCGCGCGCTCTCTCTCCCCCGCGCGCTCTCTCTCCCCCGCGCGCTCTCTCTCCCCCCGCGCTCTCTCTCTCCCCCGCGCTCTCTCTCTCCCCCGCGCTCTCTCTCTCCCGCGCGCTCTCTCTCTCCCGCGCTCTCTCTCTCTCCCCCGCGCGCTCTCTCTCTCCCCCGCGCGCTCTCTCTCCCCCGCGCGCTCTCTCTCCCCCGCGCGCTCTCTCTCTCCCCCGCGCGCTCTCTCTCCCCCGCGCGCTCTCTCTCTCCCCCGCGCGCTCTCTCTCCCCCTCCGCGCGCTCTCTCTCCCCCGCGCGCTCTCTCTCCCCCGCGCGCTCTCTCTCCCCCCGCGCGCTCTCTCTCCCTCCCCGCGCTCCTCTCTCCCCCGCGCTCTCTCTCCTCCCCCCGCGCTCTCTCTCTCCCCCGCGCTCTCTCTCCCGCGCGCTCTCTCTCTCCGCGCGCTCTCTCTCTCCCCCCGCGCTGCGTCTCTCTCTCCCCGCGCGCTCTCTCTCCCCCGCGCGCTCTCTCTCCCCCGCGCGCTCTCTCTCCCCCCGCGCGCTCTCTCTCCCCCGCGCGCTCTCTCTCCCCCCGCGCCTCTCCTCTCTCCCCCGCGGCTCTCTCTCCCCCGCGCGCTCTCTCTCCCACCGCGCGCTCTCTCTCCCCCGCGCTCTCTCTCTCCCCCGCGCTCTCTCTCTCCCCCGCGCTCTCTCTCTCCCCCGCGCTCTCTCTCTCCCCCGCGCGCTCTCTCTCCCCCGCGCG
Source organism: Prionace glauca (assembly GCA_037974335.1). Lineage (NCBI taxonomy): Eukaryota > Metazoa > Chordata > Chondrichthyes > Carcharhiniformes > Carcharhinidae > Prionace > Prionace glauca. Next base: position 15,293 of record JBBMRE010000211.1, read on the forward strand.
CTCTCTCTCCCCCGCGCGCTCTCTCTCCCCCGCGCTCTCTCTCTCCCCCCGCGCCTCTCTCTCTCCCCCGCGCTCTCCTCTCTCCACCCCGCGCTCTCTCTCTCCCGCGCGCTCTCTCTCTCCCGCGCTCTCTCTCTCCTCCGCTCTCTCTCCCGCGCGCTCTCTCTCCCCCGCGCGCTCTCTCTCCCCGCGCGCTCTCTCTCCCCGCGCGCTCTCTCTCCCCCGCGCTCTCTCTCCCCCCGCGCGCTCCTCTCTCCCCCGCGCTCTCTCTCTCCCCGCGCTCTCTCTCTCCCCCCGCGCTCTCTCTCTCCCCCGCGCTCTCTCTCTCCCCCGCGCTCTCTCTCTCCCCCGCGCTCTCTCTCTCCCCCCGCGCTCTCTCTCTCCCCCGCGCTCTCTCTCTCCCCCGCGCTCTCTCTCTCCCCCGCGCTCTCTCTCTCCCCCCGCGCTCTCTCTCTCCCCCGCGTCTCTCTCTCCCCCGCGCTCTCTCTCTCCCCCCCGCGCTCTCTCTCTCCCCCGCGCTCTCTCTCTCCCCCGCGCTCTCTCTCTCCCCCGCGCGCTCTCTCTCCCCCGCGCGCTCTCTCTCCCCCGCGCGCTCTCTCTCCCCCGCGCGCTCTCTCTCCCCCGCGCGCTCTCTCTCTCCCCCGCGCGCTCTCTCTCCCCGCGCGCTCTCTCTCCCCCCGCGCGCTCTCTCTCCCCCGCGCGCTCTCTCTCCCCCCCGCGCTCTCTCTCCCCCGCGCGCTCTCTCTCCCCCGCGCGCTCTCTCTCCCCCGCGCGCTCTCTCTCCCCCGCGCGCCTCTCTCTCCCCCCGCGCGCCTCTCTCTCCCCCGCGCGCTCTCTCTCCCCCGCGCGCTCTCTCTCCCCCGCGCGCTCTCTCTCCCCCGCGCGCTTCTCTCTCCCCCGCGCTCTCTCTCTCCCCCGCGCTCTCTCTCTCTCCCCGCGCTCTCTCTCTCCCCCGCGCTCTCTCTCTCCCCCGCGCTCTCTCTCTCCCCCCCGCACGCTCTCTCTCCCTCGCGCTCCCCTCACTGAGATGCAGTGGCAGTGCGCACACTCACTCTTTCACACACCCGCTTCCTGACCAGAAGCCACCTGTAACCAGCTCTGTCTCTCTCTCTCTCTTTGTCTCTCTGTTATCTCGGGCCTCGCAGTTTGCTGGTTTTGGTCTGAAGCACTTTGAGGACACGGATTTCCCCAAGCCCCTGATCAGCCAGTACCTCATGCCCCCCAAGACTGACCATCAGCTCTCCGTCCGCATCAAGAACCTGAGTGTCAGCCGTGCCCCGGATAATGTGATCAAGGTGAGTGAGGTGGTTTGGGGGGATGGTGGGGGGGGCGGTGGTGGGGGGCGCTGGTCAGTGCTGTTTGCCTGTGTCTTACCCCTCCCTACTCTGACACCCAGGCTGGAGACTGACAGCAGAGCTTGCAGTGGGGGTGTGGAGGGCAGGATGGGATTGGTCGCTGCTGCGATGTGGCCTTCGCTTCAGAGAATCAGAAATCCAATCCTGACAGTGCAGAAGGAGGCCATTCAGCCCATCGAGAGTGCACCGAACACAATTCCACCCAGGCCCTATCCTCATAACTCCATGTATTTATCCTTCAAATACCCCTGACACTAAGGCACGATTTAGCATGGCCAGTCCACCTAACCTGCACATCTTTGGCACGGTAGCACAGTGGGTTAGCACTGCTGCCTCACAGCTCCAGGGACCTGGTTTCCATTCCCGGCTTGGGTCACTGTCTGCGTGGCGTCTGCACATTCTCCTCGTGTCTGTGTGGGTTTCCTCACGGGTGGTCCGGTTTCCTTCCGCAGTCTGAAAGATGTGTGGGTTAGGTTGATTGGCCTTGCTAAATTGCCCCTTATTGTGCGCTTAGGTTAGCCGGTAACATACGTCGGGTTACGGGGGTAGGGCCTGGGTGGGATTGTGGTCGGTGCAGACTCGATGGGCTGAAGGGCCTTTTTCTGCCCTGTAGAGTTCTATAATTCTACGATCTTTGGACACGAAGAGGCAATTTAGCATGCAAAGTGATACGGATCAATAAATACCCCCTAATGCTAATCTCACAGTGATACAGATCAATAAATACCCCCTGCTTGCCAATCACAGCAATTTCAATCAAGCTGGGCTGTGATGCACATCCTAATCGATTGTCCAGCTGACAGTCACTGTCTGCTCCTGAGTTTGAGAGCTGGAGGGAGTCTGTGCGATAGGCAGGGGTTTGAGTGCAGGGTCAGAATTGGAACTTGTGCGGTTGTGGTGGGGTTAGTGGAGGAGGGTGTTACAGAGATGATGTTCTGGGGGATGGGGTTGCGGTTTCAATGTTGTACGGTTTGCTGTCCTCTGGATACCGCATTGGGGAATCAGAAGCTTCTCTCTTTCCAACAGCTATTCAAGAAGAAGAAGGTGGTGGTACCAATGCCAAGCCCATTCACCGCCGTGGGACCTAAGGACAGGCGGCCGGCCATCGAGAGAGAGGAGAACAAGCTCCCATACTGGCTCCAGGTCAGTGCTGAATCACCCTTACCATGGGCTACCCGCAGCACTCAGAACCCAATCACAGCACAGGGTTAGATACAGAGTAAAGCTCCCTCTACACTGTCCCCCCCCATCAAACACTCCCAGGACAGGTACAGCATGGGGTTAGATACAGAGTAAAGCTCCCTCTACACTGTCCCCCCCCATCAAACACTCCCAGGACAGGTACAGCATGGGGTTAGATACAGAGTAAAGCTCCTCTACACTGTCCCCCCCCATCAAACACTCCCAGGACAGGTACAGCATGGGGTTAGATACAGAGTAAAGCTCCCTCTACACTGTCCCCCCCCCATCAAACACTCCCAGGACAGGTACAGCATGGGTTAGATACAGAGTAAAGCTACCTCTACACTGTCACCCCATCAAACACTCTCCAGGACAGGTACAGCACGGGGTTAGATACAGAGTAAAGCTCCCTCTACACCGTCCCCCATCAAACACTCCCAGGACAGGTACAGCATGGGGTTAGATACAGAGTAAAGCTCCCTCTACACTGTCCCCCCCATCAAACACTCCCAGGACAGGTACAGCACGGGGTTAGATACAGAGTAAAGCTCCCTCTACACTGTCACCCCCATCAAACACTCCCAGGACAGGTACAGCACGGGGTTAGATACAGAGTAAAGCTCCCTCTACACTGTCCCCCCCATCAAACACTCCCAGGACAGATACAGCACGGGGTTAGATACAGAGTAAAGCTCCCTCTACACTGTCCTCCATCAAACACTCCCAGGACAGGTACAGCACGGGGTTAGATACAGAGCAAAGCTCCCTCTACACTGTCCCCCCCCATCAAACACTCCCAGGACAGGGACAGCACGGGGTTAGATACAGAGTAAAGCTACCTCTACACTGTCACCCCATCAAACACTCCCAGGACAGGTACAGCACGGGGTTAGATACAGAGTAAAGCTCCCTCTACACCGTCCCCCATCAAACACTCCCAGGACAGGTACAGCATGGGGTTAGATACAGAGTAAAGCTCCCTCTACACTGTCCCCCCATCAAACACTCCCAGGACAGGTACAGCACGGGGTTAGATACAGAGTAAAGCTCCCTCTACACTGTCACCCCATCAAACACTCCCAGGACAGGTACAGCACGGGGTTAGATACAGAGTAAAGCTCCCTCTACACTGTCCCCCCCATCAAACACTCCAGGACAGATACAGCACGGGGTTAGATACAGAGTAAAGCTCCCTCTACACTGTCCCTCCATCAAACACTCCCAGGACAGGTACAGCACGGGGTTAGATACAGAGCAAAGCTCCCTCTACACTGTCCCCCCCATCAAACACTCCCAGGACAGGTACAGCACGGGGTTAGATACAGAGTAAAGCTCCCTCTACACTGTCCCCCCATCAAACACTCCCAGGACAGGTACAGCACGGGGTTAGATACAGAGTAAAGCTCCTCTACACTGTCCTCCCATCAAACACTCCCAGGACAGGTACAGCACGGGGTTAGATACAGAGTAAAGCTCCCTCTACACTGTCCCCCCATCAAACACTCCCAGGACAGGTACAGCACGGGGTTAGATACAGAGTAAAGCTCCCTCTACACTGTCCCCCCATCAAACACTCCCAGGACAGGTACAGCACGGGGTTAGATACAGAGTAAAGCTCCCTCTACACTGTCCCTCCATCAAACACTCCCAGGACAGGTACAGCACGGGGTTAGATACAGAGCAAAGCTCCCTCTACACTGTCCCCCCATCAAACACTCCCAGGACAGGTACAGCACGGGGTTAGATACAGAGTAAAGCTCCCTCTACACTGTCCCCCCCATCAAACACTCCCAGGACAGGTACAGCATGGGGTTAGATACTCTCTCTAATCTCTCTGTGTGATTCTGTCCCTGTGTTTCCCATTACAGAGGAGTTTGCCATTGATTCGGCGCTGGTTGGAACAGAGTAAGGAGCCGCCCATCCGCGACAGTGAGGGGGCTGCGAGTGGGATTGACACGGACACCCCCTCCTTGGAGCCTGTGCCCCCCGAGGGGGCAGCGGGAGAGGGGCCGGAGGACAGTGGGCAGTCAGCGTCCCCCACCCCTGCTGATCCCCCCATCCCTGACACTGCTGCTGAAACCGAAACACAGCCACCTGGGCCAGAGGGAGGTGAGGTGGCGGAGACGCAGGCCGGCAGCGGGTAAACCCGTCCTCATCCACCCAGCCGTCAAGAAGGCCCCCCCCAAGCAGCTGGCCCCCGTGCTGCCCCTCAAGCAGGGTGCCCGACCCCCCTCCCCGCCTGATCCAACCCGCCCCACCCCCCCGTCATCCCCCAAACTCCTGGCCTGCCCCCCCTGGCCGTCACCAAGCCCCCGTCTTCCCCCTGGCTCCTCACCGTGCCCCCCGGCGTCCAGCTGGTCAGTCTGAGCGGCGGGCTGCAATGTGATTGACGTTCCGGCCGGGCAGACCCTGCGAGTGGCCACCATGGTGGTCAGGCCCGCTGCCTTCGCCTGCCCCGTCAGCGCCAGGCTGCCCGGCCCGGGGGGGGCCAGCGGAGCACTGTCCGAGAGACCCCCGGTCCCCGGGGAGAGCCCACTTCCTGGTGCAGAGGTGCCCGAACCTCGGGACCTGGAGAAGGGGGCGGTGGACCCACCCCCATCCCGGCGAGGAGGGGGCTGCAGACCGCGTCAGCGGGAGAGAGGGGGAGCAGGGGAAGGAAGCCCCCCGCCCTCCGTCCGGAAACGTGGGCTTGCCCCCCGAGGCGGGGGGCAGTAAAGAGCGAGCCGGCGGCAGACAGGGGTGCCAGGACGGGCGATTCCGAGCCCCCCCGCCCACAAGGAGCCTCCTGAGGACTCGGAACGGTCGCCTCCTGGGGGCGAGGAAGGGGCAGGGAACCCTGGATCAGGGAGCCCTGTCCGGAACCCCACAGCGACAGCCCCCGGCGGGTAAACAGCAGCTCATCCTGGGCCTCGGTCAGGAGCTGGACATTGACGCAGCGCAGGAGACCCCCACCCAGCCCCCCCCACAGCAACCTGGGCCCAGCGCTCCGGCCGGGAGTCCCTCCCCGGAGGAGGAGGAACGGGAATCGGCCGCCCACGCAGACGGAGAGGAAGGGCCCCCATTCCCCGGGGACAGCCGGGCGGCGGACGAGGAGAGGCTTTCGGAGAAATCCCGCGAGTGTGTCGGTGCCCAGGAGCTGGCAGTCAGCCCGGAGGAACTGGCGGCTCAGGTGGACAAAAACGGGGCAGGATGAGGAGGAGGACGAGGATTTCGATGACCTGACCCCAGGACGAGGAGGACGAAGAGGTTTTATCCTCGGCCTCGGAGGAATCTGCGCTGTCCGTCCCCGAGCTCCAGGTGAGAGGGTCCGAGTAGCAGATCAGGGGGGAGTTCCACCGTGGGGGGCACGGAGGGCGTATCCTTTACCAGGGTCAGATAGCCTGGGAACTGAGGCCCCTGTCTGTATCTGGGTGGATCCTGAAGAGGAGGTCCCTCCCCGGGTCTTTGTAACACAGACCATTGATCCACGGGAAACACTGGTTCCACCCAGTTTCACCCGTGTGTGTGTGTGTGTGTGTGTGTGTGTGTGTGTGTGTGTGTGTGTGTGTATACACACTCATCCAGTGTTTCAATGCTGTACAATACAAAGACGTACAGAGGGACAGGATGTTGACCAGGTAATGTTGCCTGGTATGGAGGGCATTAGCTCTGAGGAGGAGGCCGGTGAAACTTGGTTCGTTCTCACTGGAACGACGGAGGTTGAGGGGAGACCTGATAGAAATCTACAAGATTATGAGGGGCACGGACAGAGTGGATAATCAGAAGCTTTTCCCCCAGGGTGGAAGAGTCAGTTACTAGGGGGGGCACAGGTTTAAGGTGCGAGGGGTAAGGTTTAAAGGAGATGTACGAGGCAGGTTTTTTACACAGAGGGGGTGGGTGCCTGGAACTCACTGCCAGGGGAGGGAGTGGAAGCAGATACGACAGTGAGTTTTAAGGGGCAGCTGGACAAATCCATGAATAGGATGGGAATAGAGGGACCTGGTCCCCGGGAGGGTAGGGGGTTTTAGTTCAGTCGGTGCAGACTTGGAAGGGCGAAGGGCCTGTTCCTGTGCTGGAATTCTCTTTGTTCTTTGATAGGTAGTGTTGAGTAAGCTGGGGTGAGGGGGGCTGCAGAAGGACTTGGACAGATTTGGAGAGTGGGCAAAGAAGGGGCAGATGGAATACAACGTGGGAAAGTGTGAGGTTGTACACTTTGGAAGGAGGAATGGAGACGGAGACTATTTTCTAAATGGGGAAATGCTTCTGAAATCAGAAACACAAAGGGACTTGAGAATCATTGTTCAAGATTCTCTTAAGGTTAATGTGCAGGTTCAGGCAGCAGTTAGGAAGGCAAATGTAATGTTAGCATTCATATCGAGAGGGCTAGAATACAAGAACAGGGATGTACTTCTGAGGCTGTATAAGGCTCTGGTCCAGACCCCATTTGGAGAATTGTGAGCAGTTTTGGGCCCCGTATCTAAGGAAGGATGTGCCGGGCCTTGGAAAGGGTCCAGAGGAGGTTCACAAGAACGATCCCTGGAATGAAGAGCTTGTCGGATGAGGAACGGGTTGAGGACTCTGGGTCTGTACTCGTTGGAGTTTAGAAGGATGGGGGGGGGATCTTATTGAAACTTACAGGATACTGCGAGGCCCTGGATAGAGTGGACGTGGAGAGGATGTTTCCACTAGTAGGAAAAACTAGAACCAGAGAGGGCACAACCTCAGGCTAAAGGGACGATCCTTTAAAACAGAGATGGGGAGGAATTTCTTCAGCCAGAGAGTGGGGAATCTGTGGAACTCTTTGCCGCAGAGGAGGCCGGGTCACTGAGTGTCTTTAAGACAGAGATAGATAGGTTCCTGATTAATAAGGGGATCAGGGGTTATGGGGATGAGAAAAATGTCAGCCATGATTGAATGGCGGAGCAGACTTGATGGGCCGAGTGGCCTAATTCTGTTCCCATGTCTTATGGTCTAACGTGAGCTGTTTCACAGCACATACTCTCACAGCAAGATGTTGAATTCCCCACGTTTATCCTGAGCATTCCCCAACCCTAGGTGGGAGGAGGGGAAATGATCCTCTTCTCATAATTCCCAGCTGTGTCCCAGAGATGATTGGCACTGCCGCCTCGCAACGCCAGGGACCCAAGTTTGATTCCTGCTCTGGGTCACTGTCTATGCGGAGTCTGCACATTCTCCTCGTGTCCGCGTGGGTTTCCTCGGGTGCTCCGGTTTCCTCCCACAGTCCAAAGATGTGCAGGTTGGGTGGATTGGCCATGCTAAATGTGTGGGAGAGGGTGGGGGGGAAGAGTCTGGGTAAGATGCTCTGTCGGAGAGTCGGTGTAGACTCGATGGGCCGAATGGGACCGCAGACGTTCTAGATTCTTCTAGATTTGCCAGCGAGAGCGAGTGTTATTTTAGATTGCGTGCAGAGTACCCACGTTATTGACTGCTGAAATTTATCACCAGTGGAGTTTGACCATTGATATCATTCCCTGGATTATCCGTGTGTCCTGATCCCTGCTGAGGACAGGGTCAGGCTGAACGGTGATGCTTCCCTTAGTCAAAATATCCGGCTGGCGCGGTCTAGCCTGGCGGCTGGTCAAATCTCCCCCCCTTGGGTTGGATTTTTGGGGTGGGTGGGGAGGGTAGTGGAGGGTGTTGGGGGGGGGGGTAGGTAAAGCTCGCAGTGGGTGGGTGGGTGGAGGGGTGTGGGACGGTGTGGAGGGGGTCCTTGGCAGCTCCCTCGGTTGTCGCCCTGTCCTCACCGCCGCTTGCTCCTCTCCCAGGAGACCATGGAGAAGCTGACTTGGCTGGCCTCGGAGCGCAGACTGAGCCAGGAGGGTGACTCCGAGGAGGAGAACTCGCAGGAGGAGAACTCGGAGCCCGAGGAGGAGGAGGAGGCGGAGGGGCTGGACCTGCTGCAGAAGGAGACAGGCAGGGGGGCCCGGGAGCTGGCGGAGGAGGAGCGGCAGGAGGCTGGATTTCCCACCGCGAGCGCCGCCAGATTAAACACCAGCAGCTGCCTGCAAGGTAGGTTTCCCTGTGGAGTGGGAGGGGGGGTGTCCCTCCTGTGCTGGATCTTGGGCAGAGCACCACCACTGCTTTCCCCCCCCCCCCCCCCGCCCCCCACCAGCCCAGTCATCTGTGGACCCAGGCCCTGCGGGTAAATCCAGTGGGAGCGAGGCAGACTGCGGGAAGTCTCCACATACAGGGGAGGTGAGCGGTGAGATTGGGATCTTGCTGTTCTGATCCACTCGTACCTCTGTCTTGGGAGGGCGCTCTCTGTCCGTCCCTCCCGCTGTAGTTTATTTTGATGTGGATCAAGCCAATGATGTCCTCGGCCGGACCTCCTGTGAAACTCACCAGACGGGGGAGGCAAGTGGATAAGGGATTGGCCAGATTGCCCCTTAGTGTCCAAAGATGTGTAGGTTAGGGTGGATTGGCCGTGCTAAATTGCCCCTTAGTGTCCAAAGATGTGTAGGTTAGGGTGGATTGGCCATGCTAAATTGTCCCTTAGTGTCCAAAGATGTGCAGGGTTAGGGGGGGATTGGCCGTGCTAAATTGTCCCTTAGTGTCCAAAGATGTGTAGGTTAGGGGGGATTGGCCATGCTAAATTGCCCCTTAGTGTCCAAAGATGTGTAGGTTAGGGGGGATTGGCCATGCACGTGCTCACTGTGTTGTCCAAAGATGTGTAGGTTAGGGGGGATTGGCCGTGCTGAATGTGTGGGGCTGCGGGGATAGGGCTGGGATAAGATGCTCCTTTGGAGAGTCGGTGCGGGTCCAAAGGGCTAAATGGTCTCTTCTGCACTGTCGGGATTCTGATTTGTTCTCACATCAGTCGTCGTGTTCCTTTTCATCACCCGTCCCTCCCCTCCCGCGCTCTGTCCCTCCCTCCCGGCGCTCTGTCCCTCCCTCCCCGCGCTCTGTCCCTCCCTCCCGCGCTCTGTCCCTCCCTCCCGCGCTCTGTCCCCTCCCTCCCGCGCTCTGTCCCTCCCTCCCGCGCTCTGTCCCTCCCTCCCGCGCTCTGTCCCTCCCTCCCAGCGCTCTGTCCCTCCCTCCCGCGCTCTGTCCCTCCCTCCCGCGCTCTGTCCCTCCCTCCCAGCGCTCTGTCCCTCCCTCCCGCGCTCTGTCCCTCCCTCCCGCGCTCTGTCCCTCCCTCCCGCGCTCTGTCCCTCCCTCCCGCGCTCTGTCCCTCCCTCCCGCGCTCTGTCCCTCCCTCCCGCGCTCTGTCCCTCCCCTCCCGCGCTCTGTCCCCTCCCTCCCGCGCTCTGTCCCTCCCTCCCGCGCTCTGTCCCTCCCTCCCGCGCTCTGTCCCTCCCTCCCGCGCTCTGTCCCTCCCTCCCGCGCTCTGTCCCTCCCTCCCGCGCTCTGTCCCTCCCTCCCGCGCTCTGTCCCTCCCTCCCGCGCTCTGTCCCTCCCTCCCAGCGCTCTGTCCCTCCCTCCCGCGCTCTGTCCCTCCCTCCCGCGCTCTGTCCCTCCCTCCCGCGCTCTGTCCCTCCCTCCCGCGCTCTGTCCCTCCCTCCCGCTCCAGTTTATTTTTGATGTGGGATTGGTAATGTTGGTGCCCCTCTCCCCCTGCCGTGCTGTGTGGAGAGGTTGGGAATTATTTACACCCCCCCTCCCTGATGGGTAAGGGGCTGGACCAACACTTTGTAAGTGAATTGGCAGCTGAACTTTACAGACGGTACCAGTTGCCCTTTTAAAACTTTACGGAGCGGTTAGTCCAGTTGGAGTGAAAATTGTGCCTTTCTCCTACGTTGAGGTGAAGTCCGGAAGCTGTCGGGTAAAGGGAAGGCTGCGTGTCGGTCTCGGGCAAAACGAGGGAGGAGACGCATCAGTAAAGACACGTCCAAACTCCTACTGCTTTACGATGAAGACATTCTCAACAATGACCCACTGCGGGAGCAGAAAGACATGGCGTTCGCACAGGCGTACCTCAGTAAGGTGAGTGCGTACTGCGGCGAAGCGAGGGAGTACCATGGTGGGGCGAGGGAGTACCATGGTGGGGCGAGGGAGTACCATGGTGGGGCGAGGGAGTACCATGGTGGGGCGAGGGAGTACCATGGTGGGGCGAGGGAGTACCATGGTTGGGCGAGGGAGTACCATGGTGGGGCGAGGGAGTACCATGGTGGGGCGAGGGTGTACCATGGTGGGGCGAGGGAGTACCATGGTGGGGCGAGGGAGTACCATGGTGGGGCGAGGGAGTACCATGGTGGGGCGAGGGAGTACCAGGGTGGGGCGAGGGGAGTACCATGTGGGGCGAGGGGGGTGCTGCAGCGAGGGAGTACCATGGTGGGCGAGGGCGTGCTGCGGCGAGGGAGTACCATGGTGGGGCGAGGGCATGCTGCGGCGAGGGAAGTACCATGGTGGGGGTGAGGGAGTACCATGGTGGGGCGAGGGGGTGCTGCAGCGAGGGAGTACCATGGTGGGGTGAGGGCATGCTGCGGCGAGGGAGTACCATGGTGGGGTGAGGGAGTACCATGGTGGGGTGAGGGCGTGCTGCGGCGAGGGAGTACCATGGTGGGGTGAGGGCATGCTGCGGCGAGGGAGTACCATGGTGGGGGTGAGGGAGTACCATGGTGGGGTGAGGGAGTACCATGGTGGGGTGAGGGCGTGCTGCGGCGAGGGAGTACCATGGTGGGGGCGAGGGAGTACCATGGTGGGGCGAGGGAGTACCATGGTGGGGTGAGGGCGTGCTGCGGCGAGGGAGTACCATGGTGGGGTGAGGGCGTGCTGCGGCGAGGGAGTACCATGGTGGGGTGAGGGCATGCTGCGGCGAGGCGAGTGTGCCTCGGTGAGGTGAGTGCGGACCGAAGCGAGTGCTTACACAGCCGTCTGTCCCCCCTCCACAATGGCACAGTGGGTCAGCACTGCTGCCTCACAGCACCAGGGACCCGGGTTCGATTCCCGGCTCGGGTCACTGTCTGTGTGGAGTCTGCACGTTCTCTCCATGTCTGCGTGGGTTTCCTCCCACAGTCTGAAAGACTGGCTGGTGAGGGTATATTGGCCGTGCTAAATTCTCCCTCAGTGTTACCTCAACAGGAGTGTGGGCGACTGGGGGATTTTCACAGTAACTTCATTGCAGTGTTAATGTAAGCCTTATTTGTGACACTGATGAATAAAGTTCAATGGCTGCCCAGCTCCGTTCTGCTCGTTGCTTTGGCTGACTGGACCTGTCTCCTTTAACTCTCTCCCCCCCTTCCCCAGGTACGCGAGGCTCTGCAGGACGTGCCAGGGAAGTACGAGGACTTCCTGCGGATCTTGTACGACTTTGAAACGAACCCTGACCAGCGCACGGCCGTGGACCTGTACGGGGACCTGTGCGACATCATCCAGGACTGGCCACAGTTACTGAAGGATTTCGCTGCCTTCCTCCTCCCTGAGCAAGCTCTGCAGTGTGGCCTGGTGAGGTCATCGCTGGGGGGAGGGGCCTGGTGAGGTCATCACTGGGGGAGGGGTCTGGTGAGGTCATCACTGGGAGAGGGGCCTGGTGAGGTCATTGGGGGAGGGGCCTGGTGAGGTCATCACTGGGGGGAGGGGTCTGGTGAGGTCATCACTGGGGGAGGGGTCTCGTGAGGTCATCACTGGGGGAGGGACCTGGTGAGGTCATCACTGGGGAGAGGGGCCTAGTGAGGTCATCACTGTGGGGGGCTGGGAGAGGGACCTGGTGAGATCATCACTAGGGGAGGGGCCTGGTGAGGTCATCACTGTGGGGGGCTGGGGAGAGGGACCTGGTGAGATCATCACTAGGGGAGGACCTGGTGAGGTCATCGCTGTGGGGGGCTGGGGGGAGGTTAAAAGCAAGATGATGTTCACCCAGAGGGTAGTGGGAGGTCTGGACCTCCCCACCAAGACTCTTTGGAATCATAAAATCCTATAGTGCAGAAGGAGGCCATTTGGCCTCTTGAGTCTGCACAATCCTACCTTGGCTGTAGCCCCATAACCCTATGCATTTATCCCAGCTAGTCCCCATGACACTAAGGACAGTTTAGCACGGCCAATCCCCCTAACCCGCATGTCTTTGGACTGTGGGAGGAAACCCATGCAGATACGGGGAGAACGTGCAGACTCCACACAGACAGTGACCCGAGCAGGGAATCGAACCCGGGTCCCTGGCGCTGTGAGGCAGTAGGGCTAACCAATGTCCAGCCCTGAACCTAAACTTAATCTCTCTCCCCTCCCCTGAACACATGGAAATTTGACTTCATTCAGATTTCCAGGAGTAGCAGTAGGGTCATTCGGCCCCTCCGTGCTGTTCCGCTGCCCTGTGAATTACAATCCTGTGTCTCCTTCCCTCAGTTCGAGGAGCAGCAAGCGTTCGACAAGAGCCGCAAGTTCCTGCGTCAGCTGGAGATCTGCTTCGGTGAGAACCCCTCACACTACCAGAAAATCATTAAAGCCCTGCAGAGCTGCATGGTCTGTTCCCCACCGGACATGGCCGAGGTGAGAGGGGGGGGGGAGGGTCGGGGGGCTCGGGGGGAGAGGGAGCTGGGCAGTACTGGAGTTAGGGGGAGGAGCCCGGGACGGGGTGGTGGTGGGGGGGGGGGGAGCAGGACTCCTTAGAAAGCACACTCTATCTCTCTCGGGGGAGGGGGTGGCATGAAATGTCAGCCAGACGAGGTGCACGCTGTCTCGACTCACAAGAAGGAACACTGGGTTGCAGCTTTGAGTGCCGTGCAGAGATAAGGAGGGACATCAGGGCCAAGCTCCTGTTAAAGCATTGCTTTGAGACACCTTTACTCTGTATCTAACCCCGTGCTGTACCTGTCCTGGGAGTGTTTGATGGGGGACAGTGTAGAGGGAGCTTTACTCTGTATCTAACCCCATGCTGTACCTGTCCTGGGAGTGTTTGATGGGGGGACAGTGTAGAGGGAGCTTTACTCTGTATCTAACCCCGTGTTGGACTTGTCCTGGGAGTGTTTGATGGGGGACAGTGTAGAGGGAGCTTTACTCTGTATCTAACCCCGTGCTGTACCTGTCCTGGGAGTGTTTGATGGGGGGGACAGTGTAGAGGGAGCTTTACTCTGTATCTAACCCCGTGCTGTACCTGTCCTGGGAGTGTTTGATGGGGGACAGTGTAGAGGGAGCTTTACTCTGTATCTAACCTGTGCTGTACCTGTCTGGAGTGTTTGATGGGGGGACAGTGTAGAGGGAGCTTTACTCTGTATCTAACCCCGTGCTGTACCTGTCCTGGGAGTGTTTGATGGGGGGACAGTGTAGAGGGAGCTTTACTCTGTATCTAACCCCGTGCTGTACCTGTCCTGGGAGTGTTTGATGGGGGGGACAGTGTAGAGGGAGCTTTACTCTGTATCTAACCCCGTGCTGTACCTGTCCTGGGAGTGTTTGATGGGGGGACAGTGTAGAGGGAGCTTTACTCTGTATCTAACCCCGTGCTGTACCTGTCCTGGGAGTGTTTGATGGGGGACAGTGTAGAGGAAGCTTTACTCTGTATCTAACCCCGTACTGTACCTGTCCTGGGAGTGTTTGATGGGGGGACAGTGTAGAGGGAGCTTTACTCTGTATCTAACCCTGTGCTGTACCTGCCCTGGGAGTGTTTGATGGGGGACAGTGTAGAGGGAGCTTTACTCTGTATCTAACCCCGTACTGTACCTGTCCTGGGAGTGTTTGATGGGGGGACAGTGTAGAGGGAGCTTTACTCTGTATCTAACCCCGTGCTGTACCTGTCCTGGGAGTGTTTGATGGGGGGACAGTGTAGAGGGAGCTTTACTCTGTATCTAACCCTGTGCTGTACCTGTCCTGGGAGTGTTTGATGGGGGACAGTGTAGAGGGAGCTTTACTCTGTATCTAACCCCGTACTGTACCTGTCCTGGGAGTGTTTGATGGGGGGACAGTGTAGAGGGAGCTTTACTCTGTATCTAACCCCGTGCTGTACCTGTCCTGGGAGTGTTTGATGGGGGACAGTGTAGAGGGAGCTTTACTCTGTATCTAACCCCGTGCTGTACCTGTCCTGGGAGTGTTTGATGGGGGGACAGTGTAGAGGGAGCTTTACTCTGTATCTAACCCCGTGCTGTACCTGTCCTGGGAGTGTTTGATGGGGGGACAGTGTAGAGGGAGCTTTACTCTGTATCTAACCCCGTGCTGTACCTGTCCTGGGAGTGTTTGATGGGGGGGACAGTGTAGAGGGAGCTTTACTCTGTATCTAACCCCGTGCTGTACCTGTCCTAGGAGTGTTTGATGGGGGGACAGTGTAGAGGGAGCTTTACTCTGTATCTAACCCCGTGCTGTCCCTGTCCTGGGAGTGTTTGATGGGGGGACAGTGTAGAGGGAGCTTTACTCTGTATCTAACCCTGTGCTGTCCCTGTCCTGGGAGTGTTTGATGGGGGGACAGTGTAGAGGGAGCTTTACTCTGTATCTAATCCCGTGCTGTCCCTGTCCTGGGAGTGTTTGATGGGGGGACAGTGTAGAGGGAGCTTTACTCTGTATCTAACCCTGTGCTGTACCTGTCCTGGGAGTGTTTGATGGGGGGACAGTGTAGAGGGAGTTTTATTCTGTATCTAACCCCGTACTGTACCTGTCCTGGCCGTGTTTGATGGGGGACAGTGTAGAGGGAGCTTTACTCTGTATCTAACCCTGTGCTGTCTCTCTTTCTCTCTCTCTCTACAGCTGAAGGTTCAGGTCTGGCAGCTGTTAAAGGGTCACCATCACCTCCAGGATGAGTTCTCTCTCTTCTTTGACAACCTGCGGCCACCAAGCAGCAAAATGAGCGACTTCGAGGAGGTGAACTGGACGGAGGACAAGGAATACGAGGTGAGCTATTCGACTGTGGAAGGCTGCACCCAGTGTCCTGTCACTTCCTAGGTTAGGGTTTTGCAGGATGTGTTCGGGCTGGCTGGATCCCCCCCTCCCGCAATCTGGAATGGAGGAGGGGGTAGATTCCCCTGTCCTGAGTTGTGATCGATTCGACTGCCTGCCTTCAGGCATGGGGGGGATTTCATAATCACTGTCACATTATCTAAACTCTGATCGCAGGTATCTGTTCCAGTCCTGAGCAGTTTGGAATCTGCATCCCTGGTTAACCTGTCGTGTCGCAGCCTTGCTCTGGTCACTGACAAGGGCCTGAATGCCCGTGTGAGCTGCTGACATCCAGACACAGTCCCACTGAGCCCACACACTGCCCCCCCCCCCCCCCCCCCCCCGAGCTGGGGCTGGTCTGCAAGGCAGCAGCCTCAGTGTGCAGTCCTGCCTGTGGCAGATGATGATGGCGATGATATTGGCAAGCTCTGCTCTCTGCTCCTGATAATCCCTACGGGAATTCCTCAGGATAGTGTTCCAGGCCCAACCACCTGTGGCTGCTTCATCAGCGACCTCCCATCCTCCCTCCCATTGAAGGGAGGAGTGGTGAGGGATGGTCACCATTCCACAGAGAGAGGGAGTGATGGGGAGGGAGAGACGGAGGAAGAGTAATAGAGAGAGAGAGACAGAGCAGGAGAGAGAGAGAGAGACCACCATACCAGAGATTGCAGTGGGTCACCAACAGAGAGAGAGGGCCTTCTTTTATTTAACTCATTAGTGGGACATGGGCATCGCTGGCTGGTCCAGCGTTTATTACCCATCCCTAGTTGCCCTTGGAGGGGCAGTTGAGAGCCAACCACATTGCTGTGTGCCTCTGGAGTCACATGTAGGCCAGACCGGGGTAAGGACGGCAGATTTCCTTCCCTAAAGGGAACCAGATGGATTTTTCCGACAATGGGTCATCAGTAGATTCTTAATTCCAGATATTTTTTATTGAATTCAAATTCCACCGTCTGCCGTGGGTGGGATTCGAACCCGGGTCCCCCAGAACATTCGCTGAGCTTCTGGATTCTTGTGATAATACCACTGGGCTACTGCCTCCCTGTACCACAGACTCCAGTGGATCACAGAGAGATGGAGGGTCTGTGGTCGTATCACACGCTCTCTGTGGTCACACACTCTGCAAGTCAGAGCAGCTGGAGGTTGGAGTTAACAGATCCCAGAGCTTGGCATCTGCCTCTGGAGCTGAACTCCATTTGGATGGAAATGTGTTCAGGACGTGTGTCCCTGCTGTAGTCACTGGACATTTGCATGCATTAAAGCATTTAACATTGCTCCCTCAGCCTGGGCCCACAGCTTCACGGTGACACAGTGGGTTAGCACTGCTGTCTCACAGCGCCAGGGACCCGGGTTCGATTCCCAGCAGCACGGTGACACAGTGGGTTAGCACTGCTGCCTCACAGTGCCAGGGACCCGGGTTTGATTCCCAACAGCGCGGTGACACAGTGGGTTAGCACTGCTGCCTCACAGTGCCAGGGACCCGGGTTCGATTCCCAGCAGCACGGTGACACAGTGGGTTAGCACTGCTGCCTCACAGTGCCAGGGACCCGGGTTCGATTCCCAGCAGCACGGTGACACAGTGGGTTAGCACTGCTGCCTCACAGCACCAGGGACCCGGGTTCGATTCCCTGCAGCACGGTGACACAGTGGGTTAGCACTGCTGTCTCACAGCGTCAGGGACCCGGGTTCGATTCCCAGCAGCACGGTGACACAGTGGGTTAGCACTGCTGTCTCACAGCGTCAGGGACCCGGGTTCGATTCCCAGCAGCACGGTGACACAGTGGGTTAGCACTGCTGTCTCACAGCGCCAGGGACCCGGGTTCGATTCCCAGCAGCACGGTGACACAGTGGGTTAGCACTGCTGTCTCACAGCGCCAGGGACCCGGGTTCGATTCCCAGCAGCACGGTGACACAGTGGGTTAGCACTGCTGTCTCACAGCGCCAGGGACCCGGGTTCGATTCCCAGCAGCACGGTTACACAGTGGGTTAGCACTGCTGTCTCACAGCACCAGGGACCCGGGTTCGATTCCCAGCAGCACGGTGACACAGTGGGTTAGCACTGCTGTCTCACAGCGCCAGGGACCCGGGTTCGATTCCCAGCAGCACGGTGACACAGTGGGTTAGCACTGCTGTCTCACAGCGCCAGGGACACGGGTTCGATTCCCAGCAGCACGGTGACACAGTGGGTTAGCACTGCTGTCTCACAGCGCCAGGGACCCGGGTTCGATTCCCAGCAGCACGGTGACACAGTGGGTTAGCACTGCTGTCTCTCAGTGCCAGGGACCCGGGTTCGATTCCCAGCTTGGGTCACTGTTTGCGTGGAGTCTGCACATTCTCCTTGTTCAACGTGGGTTTCCTCCAGGTACTCCAGTTTCCTCCCACACTCCAAAGATGTGTAGGTTAGGTGGATTGGCCATGCTAAATTAATCCTGGTATCAGGGAGATGAGCAAAGTAAATGTGAGATTACGGAAATGGGGCCTGGATTGGATTGTGTTCAGTGCAGACTTGAGGGGCCGAATGGCCTCGTTCTGCACTGTAGGAGTTCTATGATTGTACTAAGGGGCCATGGTTTGAGGATAAGGGGTAAACCTTTTAGGACTGAGGGGAGGACAAGTGGGGAATGTGTGGAATTCATTCCCACAGAAAGTAGTTGAGGCCAAAACGTTGTGTGATTACAAGAAGGAATCAGATATAACTCTTGGGGTTAAAGGGATCGAAGGAAGTATTACTGTGTCCAGTTCTGGTCACCCTATTATAGAAAGGGTATTATTAAACTAGAAAGGGTGCAGAAAAGATTTACTAGGATGCTACCAGGACTTGATGGATTGAGTTATAAGGAGAGGCTGGATAGACTGGGACTTTTTCCTCAGGAGCGTAGGAGGCTGAGGGGTGATCTTATAGAGGTCTATAAAATAATGAGGGGCACAGATCAGCTAGATAGTCAATATCTTTTCCCCCCAAAGGTAGGGAAGTCTAAAACTAGAGGGCAGAGGTTTAAGGTGAGAGGGGAGAGATACAAAAGGGTCCAGAAGGGCAATTTTTTTCACAGAGGGTGGTGAGTGTCTGGAACAAGCTGCCAGAGGCAGTGATAGAGGTGGGTACAATTTTGTCTTTTAAAAAGCATTTAGACAGTTACATGGGTAAGATGGGTGTGGAGGGATATGGGCCAAACACGGGCAATTGGGACTAGTTTAGGGGTTTACAAAAAAGAGGAGGATTGGGAGAGGTTTAAATGTCAACAAAGAATGACAAAGAAGTTGATAAAGAAGGGTAGGATAAACTATGAAGCTGGGCTAGCGCTTAATATAAAAAAGGATAGCAAGAGTTTTTATAAATATATAAAAAGAGGCTGACTAGGGTGAACGTTGGACCCTTACAGGATGAGAGGGGGGGACTCAGTGGTAGGGGATGGGTGGTAGGGAATGGCTGAGGTCTTGAATAACTTTTTTGTTTCTGTCTTCACGGAGGAGGACGTGAATAATTTGCTGGGTGTTAGCGATGGAAGGAGTGGAGGGCCTGAATGACATTATTGTTACTAGAGAGGCGGTGCTCGACAGACTGGAGGGACTGATTGTGGACAAGTCCCCAGGACCGGATGGAATGCATCCGAGGGTTCTGAAAGAAATGGCGGAGGTGATAGTGGATGCATTGGTGATTATTTTCCAAACGTCGCTGGATTCCGGGAAAGTGCCGGAAGATTGAAAAACAGCTAATGTTACGCCGTTGTTTAAGAAGGGTGGCAGGCAAAAGGCAGGGAATTATAGGCCGGTTAGTTTAACGTCTGTTGTAGGTAAAATGTTAGAATCCGTGATCAAGGAGAAAATAGTGAGGCATCTTGAGGAGAATTGTTTGATAGAGCAGACGCAGCACGGTTTCGTTAAAGGGAAGTCGCGTCTGACGAATTTATTGGAGTTCTATGAGGATATGTCTAGGGCGGTGGATAGAGGAGAGCCGGTGGATGTGATCTTTCTGGATTTTCAGAAGGCGTTTGCCTCACAAGAGGTTATTGCAGAAGGTCGAGGGACATGGAGTTGGGGGTAGGGTGTTAGCGTGGATAGGGGATTGGCTGTCAAATAGGAGACAGAGAGTGGGGGTTAATGGGTGCTATTCGGATTGGCGGTTGGTGACTAGTGGGGTGCCCCAGGGGTCGGTGCTGGTGCCTCAGCTATTTACCATTTATATAGATGATCTGGAGGAGGGAACCGAGTGTATAGTGTCGAAATTTGCTGATGACACCAAGATTGGTGGAATGGCAAATTGTGCGGAGGGTGTGGAGAGTCTGCAGAAGGATCTAGATAGGCTGGGTGAATGGGCCAGGAAATGGCAAATGGAATTTAATGTTGGCAAGTGCGAGGTGGTCCACTTTGGTAGGAATAATGGTCGGAAGGATTATTACTTACATGGCGAAAAACTGCAGCAGGCGACGGTGCAGAGAGACCTCGGGGTCCTTGTGCATGAGTCGCAAAAACCCAGCCTGCAGGTGCAGCAGGTGGTCAGGAAGGCGAATGGGATGCTGGCCTTCATAGCGAAGGGGGATTGAATATAAAAGTAGGGAGGTCTTGCTGCAGCTGTATAGGGCATTGGTGAGGCCGCAGCTGGAGTACTGTGTGCAATTTTGGTCGCCGCACTTAGGCAAGGATATTTTGGTCCTGGAGGGAGTGCAGACGAGGTTTACTCGGCTGATACCGGAGTTGAGGGGGTTGAATTATGAGGAGAGGCTGAATAACTTGTACTCATTAGAGTTTAGAAGAATGAGGGGAGATCTCATTGAGACGTATAAGATGATGAATGGGATGGATAGGACTCTTCCCGCTCAAAAAAGACAGTAGGACTAGGGGGCACAGCCTCAAGATAAAAGGGTTTAGAACGGAGTTGAGGAGGAACTTCTTCACTCAAAGGGTGGTGAATCTCTGGAATTCTCTGCCCGTTGAAGTGGTGGAGGCTGCCTCGCTAAATATTTTAAGACGCGGGTTGATGGGTTTTTGATAAGAGAAGGGATTAAGGGTTATGGGGAGAGGGCGGGAATGTGGAACTGAGACACGACATGATCTTATTGAATGGCGGGGCAGGCTCGAGGGGCTAGATGGCTACTGCTATTTCTTATGTTCTTAAAAGGGTGGCATGGACAAGTTGGGCCGAAGGGCCTGTTTCCATGCTGTAAATCTCTATGACTCTATAACATGAGAGGAAGGGGGGGAATCTGGATCTTAAATTTGATGATCAGCTATGATCAAAGTGAATGGTGGGGCAGGCTTGAAGGGCTGAATGGCCTACTCCTGCTGCTTCTATTTTCGATAATGATAGAATATAAAGCAGAGTGAGGCGGGTGGAAGTGGGCTGCCACTGCAGCTGTCTCTGTGGGAGAGTGAGCCACTGACTCTAACCTGCTCGTTTGGTGTTGCAGTTTGACGGATTCGAGGAAGTGGTTCTGCCGGATCTCGAGGAGGAAGAGGAGCTACAGAAAATGACCCCACCCCCGAGGAGTAAGCGGAGGAGGGAGGGCCATGCACACGAGAAGGTAAGAGCGCCAGGCTGGGACGTCAGTCATTGCTGATGGGAGCAGGGGGAGAGTTCGCTCAACATCAGGGTCTCTTTAACACTCCCCGGGGGAGACCCACTGTGTCACGCTGTCCCCGGGGGAGACCCACTGTGTCACACTGTCCCCGGGGGGTGACCCACTGTCCCTGGGGGAGACCCACTGTGTCACGCTGTCCCCGGGGGAGACCCACTGTGTCACACTGTCCCCCGGGGGAGACCCACTGTGTCACACTGTCCCCGCGGGGAGACCCACTGTGTCACACTGTCCCCGGGGGAGACCCGCTGGGTCACGCTGTCCCCGGGGGAGGCCCACTGTGTCACACTGTCCCCGGGGGAGACCCACTGTGTCACGCTGTCCCCGGGGGAGGCCCACTGTGTCACACTGTCCCCGGGGGAGACCCACTGTGTCACGCTGTCCCCGGGAGACCCACTGTGTCACGCTGTCCCCGGGGGAGGCCCACTGTGTCACACTGTCCCCGGGGGAGACCCACTGTGTCACACTGTCCCCGGGGGAGACCCACTGTGTCACGCTGTCCCCGGGGGAGGCCCACTGTGTCACGCTGTCCTGGGGAGACCCACTGTGTCAAGCTGTCCCAGGGGGAGACCCACTGTGTCACGCTGTCCCAGGGGGAGGCCCACTGTGTCACGCTGTCCCAGGGGGAGACCCACTGTGTCACGCTGTCCCAGGGGGAGGCCCACTGTGTCACGCTGTCCCCGGGGGAGGCCCACTGTGTCACACTGTCCCCGGGGGAGACCCACTGTGTCACGCTGTCCCCGGGGGAGGCCCACTGTGTCACACTGTCCCAGGGGGAGACCCACTGTGTCACGCTGTCCCCGGGGGGAGACCCACTGTGTCACACTGTCCCCGGGGGAGACACACTGTGTCACACTGTCCCCGGGGGAGGCCCACTGTGTCACACTGTCCCCGGGGGAGGCCCCACTGTGTCACGCTGTCCCCGGGGGAGACCCACTGTGTCACACTGTCCCCCGGGGGAGACCCACTGTGTCACACTGTCCCCCGGGGGGAGACCCACTGTGTCACACTGTCCCCGGGGGAGACCCACTGTGTCACGCTGTCCCAGGGGGAGGACCCACTGTGTCACGCTGTCCCCGGGGGAGGCCCACTGGGTCACGCTGTCCCCGGGGGTGACCCACTGTGTCACACTGTCCCCGGGGGAGGCCCACTGTGTCACGCTGTCCCCAGGGGAGACCCACTGTGTCACACTGTCCCCGGGGGTGACCCACTGTGTCACGCTGTCCCAGGGGGAGGCCCACTGTGTCACGCTGTCCCCGGGGGAGACCCACTGTGTCACGCTGTCCCCAGGGGAGACCCACTGTATCACACTGTCCCCGGGGGAGGCCCACTGGGTCACACTGTCCCCGGGGGAGACCCACTGTGTCACGCTGTCCCCGGGGGAGACCCACTGTGTCACACTGTCCCTGGGGGTGACCCACTGTGTCACGCTGTCCCCGGGGGTGACCCACTGTGTCACGCTGTCCCCGGGGGAGACCCACTGTGTCACACTGTCCCCGGGGGTGACCCACTGTGTCACGCTGTCCCCGGGGGTGACCCACTGTGTCACGCTGTCCCCAGGGGAGACCCACTGTGTCACGCTGTCCCCGGGGGTGACCCTCTGTGTCACGCTGTCCCCGGGGGTGACCCACTGTGTCACGCTGTCCCCGGGG
The DNA here is from genome assembly GCA_037974335.1 of Prionace glauca. NCBI lineage: Eukaryota > Metazoa > Chordata > Chondrichthyes > Carcharhiniformes > Carcharhinidae > Prionace > Prionace glauca. Next base: position 37,847 of record JBBMRE010000211.1, read on the forward strand.
GAGGCCCACTGTGTCACGCTGTCCCCGGGGGAGGCCCACTGTGTCACACTGTCCCCGGGGGAGACCCACTGTGTCACACTGTCCCCGGGGGGTGACCCACTGTGTCACGCTGTCCCCGGGGGTGACCCACTGTGTCACGCTGTCCCCAGGGGAGACCCACTGTGTCACGCTGTCCCCGGGGGTGACCCTCTGTGTCACGCTGTCCCCGGGGGTGACCCACTGTGTCACGCTATCCCCGGGGGAGACCTACTGTGTCACGCTGTCCCCAGGGGAGACCCACTGTGTCACGCTGTCCCCAGGGGAGACCCACTGTGTCACGCTGTCCCCAGGGGAGACCCACTGTGTCACGCTGTCCCCAGGGGAGACCCACTGTGTCACGCTGTCCCCAGGGGAGACCCACTGTGTCATGCTGTCCCCAGGGGAGACCCACTGTGTCACGCTGTCCCCGGGGGAGACCCACTGTGTCACGCTGTCCCCGGGGGAGACCCACTGTGTCACGCTGTCCCCGGGGGAGGCCCACTGTGTCACGCTGTCCCCGGGGGAGACCCACTGTGTCACGCTGTCCCTGGGGGAGACCCACTGTGTCACGCTGTCCCCAGGGGTGACCCACTGTGTCACACTGTCCCCGGGGGAGACCCACTGTGTCACACTGTCCCCGGGGGAGGCCCACTGTGTCACGCTGTCCCCGGGGGAGGCCCACTGTGTCACGCTGTCCCCGGGGGAGGCCCACTGTGTCACGCTGTCCCCGGGGGAGGCCCACTGTGTCACGCTGTCCCCGGGGGAGACCCACTGTGTCACGCTGTCCCCGGGGTGACCCACTGTGTCACGCTGTCCCCGGGGGTGACCCACTGTGTCACACTGTCCCCGGGGGAGACCCACTGTGTCACACTGTCCCCGGGGGACACCCACTGTGTCACGCTGTCCCCGGGGTGACCCACTGTGTCACGCTGTCCCCGGGGGAGACCCACTGTGTCACGCTGTCCCCGGGGGAGACCCACTGTGTCACGCTGTCCCCGGGGGAGACCCACTGTGTCACGCTGTCCCCGGGGGAGACCCACTGTGTCACGCTGTCCCCGGGGGAGACCCACTGTGTCACACTGTCCCCGGGGGAGACCCACTGTGTCACACTGTCCCTGGGGGAGACCCACTGTGTCGCGCTGTCCCCGGGGGAGGCCCACTGTGTCACGCTGTCCCCGGGGGTGACCCACTGTGTCACGCTGTCCCCGGGGTGACCCACTGTGTCACGCTGTCCCCGGGGGTGACCCACTGTGTCACACTGTCCCCGGGGGAGACCCACTGTGTCGCACTGTCCCCGGGGGAGACCCACTGTGTCGCACTGTCCCCGGGGGAGACCCACTGTGTCACACTGTCCCCGGGGTGACCCACTGTGTCACGCTGTCCCCGGGGGAGACCCACTGTGTCACGCTGTCCCCGGGGGAGACCCACTGTGTCACACTGTCCCCGGGGGAGACCCACTGTGTCACACTGTCCCCGGGGGAGACCCACTGTGTCACACTGTCCCCGGGGGAGGCCCACTGTGTCACGCTGTCCCCGGGGGTGACCCACTGTGTCACGCTGTCCCCGGGGGAGGCCCACTGTGTCACGCTGTCCCCGGGGGAGGCCCACTGTGTCACGCTGTCCCCGGGGGTGACCCACTGTGTCACCTGTCCCTGGGGGAGGCCCACTGTGTCACGCTGTCCCCGGGGGAGACCCACTGTGTCACGCTGTCCCCGGGGTGACCCACTGTGTCACGCTGTCCCCGGGGGTGACCCACTGTATCACGCTGTCCCCGGGTTATTATTTGGGGTTTTGCTGTGTCGCTGATATATTTTCCACTTTATTTCCCAGACCGTGGACACAAAGGCCTCAAAGGGGAAAGATTCTGCGGCTGTGGGGGTTCCAGACGCCTGGATCACAGCGGCTGGGGTGAAGGAAGCAGTTAAAGGTTCTGATCCAGTGGAAGGTTCCCCAGAGGAAACCCTGGCTCTGAGTTTGAATAGCAAGGATTCTTCATCCCCTGGGACCCGGGCCCCAGGTATGCGTGTGTGCGTGAGGGTATGGAGGAGCTGTGTGAGGGTACGAGGGAGGGGGTGGGGGAATGAGGAGGGTGGGCACAGAGCGGGGCCCCTGGAATCCCTCTGTGCAAACCCTGATTGGTGAGACACGATGATAGTGCAGGAAGAAGACCCTCACTCATTGGGCACTGGAGAAACTCCCCTTCCCCTCCTCCCTCCCTCCCTCCTCCTCCCTTTCCCCCTCCTCCCCCTTCCCTCACCCCCCCGTCCTCCTCCCTTCCCTCACCCCCCCTCCTCCCTTCCCTCACCCCCCCCTCCTCCCTTCCCTCACCCCCCCCCCTCCTTCTCCCTTCCCTCACCCCCCCCTCCTCCCTTCCCTATGATTGCGATGCCCCATCGAGTGAAATAGCTCATTAGAACTCACTGGGTTTATTGATGCAGAATGTTGGGGGGTGGTGAGGGGGTGTGTTGGTGTCAGACATTCGGCCCCTTTGGGAGAGGAGGGGGGTAATGTGAACAGACAGGAGATTTGTGGGGGGGAGAATCTCTCAGCCCCTCGCTGTATCTCGCAGAGTCTCCACTCATCCTCTCCTTCCTCTGCAGGTAGCAACACCCCAAGGGGCTGTGAGGAGATACATCCGGGGAGGGGTCCACGGCTCCCAGGAGATTCCTGCTGCCTGGAGGAGGGCGATGAGAATGGAGTCAAAGTGTCGGAGAGGGTAAACAAGACCCCCGTGTCCCCCCTGCGTTCTGCAGATGAGACCTGGAGCCCTGCCAGTGAGGGGGATGGCAGCGAGAACCAGGGGCCAGAGGAGGGTCTGACTGATGGCTCGGACCCTGTGCCCCATTCCCCATGCTGCCCCTGGCGGGAAGAGTCGGGGAGAAGGAGAGGGGGCTGCCCCTCCGACGCCACTCGCCCAGAGACTGGAGCAGGAGGGAAGGAGGAGAGGAGGGAGCCAGGGAACTGTTGCCAGGACACAGCGGTGCTGTCAGAGGGGGAGGACGCAGCGAAGGAGGGGGGGTCTCCGCCCCGGTGCAGGTCAGCAGCAGCGAGTGGAGTGCGAGAGGAAGGGGACACTCTGAGTGTGCATGGAGCACCGAACGTAACCGGGGAAGTGGTATCATCGAGGCTGGAACTGGCACACACAGCGTCAGGAGTCCGGAGTGATGGCCCACAAGGAAGGGGGAGATCCAGCACTGAGCAGGTGACAGGATCCCCAGCACCTCCTGTCGAGACGCTGGCACCCCTGCGGGGGAGGAACTGCGGAGCGGCGCTTGTAGGGAACACCTCACCCTGGGAGACTGCAGCACAGAGAGACAGGAAGTCCGAGGAACGGGCCACGCTCACCGAGACAGGATCCGTCTCCAGGGAGCCACCCCGAAACCCGGCTGGCCATGCCTCGGTCAAGTTCGCCACAGCCGGAGCGCAGGTCCGCTTCATGAGCTGCCAGAAGCTGTCCGATCTCTTGCCGGTGGACTTGCAGCTGACGCTGGCTCACGGACACTCACGGGACGCGGGCGGCCTGGACTCTGCTGACCACGAGCCCCCCAGAGGCCAGGCCACTGCCATTCCCTCGCCCAGACTGTGGGAGACGTGGGAGGGGGCAGCCCGGGACAGGCTGGTGACCCCCTCCGCTGCCGTGGGCTCCGAGAGGCCGCTCCGTCACACAGACAGCAGAGCCAGCTCCACAGGGGAGGAGCAGGAGGATGAACAGGACAGGCAGGCTCAGGCAGCTGTCTGTGCCAAGAACAGCCGTCTCAGCTCAACAGGGGAACGCGTGGTGCTGTGGACACGGTAAGATCATTCTCTCCATTCACCCCTCTCTGTCCTCCTGCTACCAAACAGACACCCCTTATACATAAGAACATAAGAACATAAGAAATAGGAGCAGGAGTAGGCCATCTGGCCCTTCGAGCCTGCCCCGCCATTCAATAAGATCATGGCTGATCTGTCGTGACTCAGCTCCACCTTCCCGCCCTCTCCCCATAACCCTTAATCCCTTCTCTTATCAAAAACCCATCAACCCGTTTCTTAAAAATATTTAGCGAGGCAGCCTCCACCACTTCAACGGGCAGAGAATTCCAGAGATTCACCACCCTTTGAGTGAAGAAGTTCCTCCTCAACTCTGTTCTAAACCGCCCCCCCTTTATCTTGAGGCTGTGCCCCCTAGTCCTACTGTCTTTTTTGAGCGGGAACAGTCTCTCCACCTCTATCCTATCCATCCCATTCATCATCTTATACGTCTCAATGAGATCTCCCCTCATTCTTCTAAACTCTAACGAGTACAAGCCTAGTTTATTCAGCCTCTCCTCATAGCTCAATCCCCTCAACTCCGGTATCAGCCGAGTAAACCTCCTCTGCACTCCCTCCAGGGCCAAAACATCCTTGCGCAGGTGCGGCGCCCAAAACTGCACACAGTACTCCAGCTGCGGCCTCATCAATGCCCTATACAGCTGCAGCAAGACCTCCCTACTTTTATATTCAATCCCCTTCGCTATGAAGGCCAGCATCCCATTCGCCTTCCTGACCACCTGCTGCACCTGCAAGCTGGGTTTTTGCGACTCATGCACAAGGACCCCGAGGTCCCTCTGCACCGTCGCCTGCTGCAGTTTTTCGCCCCGTAAGTAATAGTCCTTCCTACCATTCTTCCTACCAAAGTGGACCACCTCACACTTGCCAACATTGAATTCCATTTGCCATTTCCTGGCCCATTCGCCCAGCCTATCTAGATCCTTCTGCAGACTCTCCACACCCTCCGCACAATTTGCCTTTCCCCCAATCTTGGTGTCATCAGCAAATTTCGACACCCTGCACTCGGTTCCCTCCTCCAGATCATCTATATAAATGGTAAATAGCTGAGGCCCCAGCACCGACCCCTGGGGCACCCCACTAGTCACCAACCGCCAATCCGAATAGCATCCATTGACCCCCACTCTCTGCCTCCTATTTGACAACCAATCCTCTATCCACGCTAACACCCTACCCCCAACTCCATGTCCCCTGACCTTCTGCAATAACCTCTTGTGAGGTACCTTGTCAAACGCCTTCTGAAAATCTAGAAAGACCACATCCACCGGCTCTCCTCCATCCACTGCCCTAGACACTTTACTCTGTATCTAACCCCGTGCTGTACCTGTCCTGGGAGTGTTTGATGGGGGGGACAGTGTAGAGGGAGCTTTACTCTCTATCTAACCTCGTGCTGTACCTGTCCTGGGAGTGTTTGATGGTGGGACAGTGTAGAGGGAGCTTTACTCTGTATCTAACCCCGTGCTGTACCTGTCCTGGGAGTGTTTGATGGGGGGGACAGTGTAGAGGGAGCTTTACTCTCTATCTAACCTCGTGCTGTACCTGTCCTGGGAGTGTTTGATGGTGGGACAGTGTAGAGGGAGCTTTACTCTGTATCTAACCCCGTGCTGTACCTGTCCTGGGAGTGTTTGATGGGGGGACAGTGTAGAGGGAGCTTTACTCTGTATCTAACCCTGTGCTGTTCCTGTCCTGGGAGTGTTTGATGGGGCCCTTTCTCAGAATGAAATGAGTAGGATTCTGTGGGTATAAGGATGAGGAATTTGTGCTGTTTGATATGTTTGCAGGGAGGCAGACCGAGCGATTCTCACAGCCTGCCGGGAGAGCGGGGCGAATGAGGATACCTTCAGTGAGGTGGCACAGCAACTGAACAGCAAGTCCGTGCAGGAGGTGAGTGAGACTCATCCTCAGTGTATACACAATGCTTCATGTGTGTGTCTCTCTCACTGTTCCCCAGCCTGGCTCTCTCAGCACATTCACCCAGTGTGGTAGCAAGCTTTAAAGACCGAGCTCTCGCCTCACCCGGGTTAAGAGTATCGGCCAAGGCCGGTGTCCGGGATGACTAGGCTTTGCCTGTGATTAGTACTGCGGCAGAGTTGATGAAACCTGTACTGGGCACTGAATGGGAATTCGATTCGAGAGAACGATACCGATACAGGTGGAGATCGGATTCAGAGCTTGCTGCATGCCCACGAGAGGGTCGTGTCTGTATCAATAGATTAACAGAGGTACACAGCCCGGAGACAGGCCCTTCGGCTCAACTCCTCCCTACTGACCAGGTTTCATAGAATCCCTATGCTGCAGGAGGCCATACAGCCCATCAAATCTGCACTGACCACAATCCCAGTCAGGCCCTATCTCCATAACCCACATATTTACCCTTCTAATCCCCAGACACTAAGGGACAATTTTGTATGGCCAATCCACCTAACCTGCACATCTTTGGACTGTGGGAGCAAACTGGAGCACCCGGAGGAAACCCATGCAGACACTGGGAGAACGTGCAGACTCCACACAGTGACCCAAGCTGAGAATTGAACCCAGGTCCCTAGCTCTGTGTAGCAACTGTACTAATTATTGTGTCTCAACTGAGCTAGTCCCATTTGCCTGCGTGTGGCCCGTATCCCTCTAAATCTTTCTCTATCCACGTACCTGTCCGAATGTCTTTTAAATGTTGTCATTGTAGCTGCCTCTACCACGGAGTTTCCCTCGAGTGTAAGATTCACCGACTATAAATGGGTGGATAAGTGTTGGCTCCTTCTCCATATTTCACCACCCCTCCAGCTGTGATTCCCAACTAGGGGACTGCTTTGTGTGGGAATAAGTGCATGTTCAGTTTATCTACAAGTCGGCTTACATTAACACTTCAATGAAATTACTGTGAAAATCCCCTTGTCGCCACACTCCGGCATCTGTTCAGATACACTTAGGGAGAATTTAACACAGCCAATACACACTAACCAGCACGTCTTTCAGACTGTGGGAGGAAACCCATGCAGACATGGGGAGAGTGTGCAGATTCCACACAGACAGTGACCCAAGGCCGGGAATCGAACCCAGGTCGCTGGCTCTGTGAGGCAGCAGTGCTAACCCACTGTGCCGCCATAAAGGAATGAATGGGAAGGGGCATATGTACATGGCCGTTAGGTTAAATGTGTAGAGTCTGCACACTGGTGCAGGTTGTCCTGTCCAACTGAGTGCTGTGCTTAGAGGTTTACAGCATGGAAACAGGCCCTTTGGCCCAACTTTTTTTAAACCCCTAAGCTCGTCCCAGTTGCCCACGTTTGGCCCCTATCCCTCTATTCCCATCTTACCCATGTAACTAAATGCTTTTTAAAAGACAAAATTGTACCCACCTCTACTACTGCCTCTGGCAGCTTGTTCCACTCACCATCTCTGTGAAAAAATTACCCCCTGGACCCTTAAACCTTTGCCCTCTAGTTTTAGACTTCCCTACCTTTGGGACAAGATATTGACTATCTAGCTGATCTATGCCCCTGATATTTTATAGACCTCTATAAGATCACCTCTCTGTTCCAGATTCCGTTGCATGGAGGGTTTACTCTGTCCGTCTCCTCCTCTCCAGGTCTCGCAGCGGTTTCGGGAGCTGATGTACTTATTCCACACCTCCGGAGATGTCAGCACGGACGAGGAAGAGGACACTGTGAGTGCCAGCAACCCCGAGCACTTTGCTGATCGCCTGGTCTCTGACGAGGAGCAGGAGTGATTCTTCCCCCTGCCTCCCTCACCCCACAAGCTCTTGCTGGGTCTAAACACAGCTAACATTCCTGGATCTAGATCTCTCGCCTGTTGTGCTGAGGAGGCGGGGGGAGCTCTGAACTGTGCCACATCCTTGCTGACGTCCTCCGTCCCACCTGCTGGACCTTCACCCTGTGAGTGTTTTAACTTCTGTCAGACACACTACGTTCCTGGTTTATTCCAGGTCTGGTTATTCACTATTTATTGAAGCGATGTTAGCCCGGGTTGGCCTTGCCCCACCTGCTCTCGGTGTTCCTCTAACAAAAGAGGGACTGGAGGCTGTTGACTGCGGAGGAGCCGTCTCCTGGCCTGTGTCAATGGGATTTTAAAAAAATCGTAGTCTTGCTGCTGGATTGAGTTCTCAGCTGTTTGATAGCACTTGCCCTCTGCTGGGATTACAGTCTGTCCTGAAGCTGCAGAAAGCCAAGTGTCTGTTGCGCCGGGTCACTGTGCGCACGTGTAACACTGCCTTGGTTTGTATTGAGGTTGTTCTGTGTATGAACAACGATCTACTCTGGCACCGAATACAGTATTATTTCTTCTTTACAGAGTTAGTTTTTAACAGAAGTCGCCTTGGTTGGTGGTTTAACCCCCCCCCCCCACCCAACCTCTGAGGACAGTAAGAAGTAAATCAATGTAATGATTCCGATACAATGAAGGTTTTCAAAGTTTAAAGTATATTTTCTTAGAGTGACTGGAGGATTTTAAACGAGGGGTCCTCAGCGTGTGACTGTGCACAAGGCCAGTCTGAGTAAAAACTCAAAGGCTGAAGTATATAATCTCCTCATGTCTGAGTGTAAAGGAGTTCAGCAGAAAACAACAGCTACCCACTGTTCTTTGCAGGTCCCAGGTAGTGGTCTCTGTTCTAATGATGTGCTGTAAATATATATGTGTAATGTATCCTCTGTATAGCTTAAGTTATAGTGACTTGTGTAATATTTATGTTTGTACTTCTAGAACTGTGTGCGGGTCAAAAATTAGCTCAATAAATCTTTTCACCCAGGTGGGGCTGAGTACTTTCAGTAGAGTGAGTAGCACTGCTGCTTCACAGCACCAGGGACCCAGATACAATTCCTGGTTCACTGTCTGTATGTGTTTCCTCCCACAGTCTGACAGACATGCTGGTTAGGATACGCTGGCTGTGCTAAATTGTCCCTCCGTGTACCTGAACAGGCACTGGAGAGTGGCATTTTCACACCAACTTCATTGCAGCGTTAATATAAGCCTTACTTGTGATTAAGTGAGAAACGCTGCAATGAAGTTAGTGTGAAAATGCCACTATCTGGTGCCTGTTCTAGTACATGGAAGGAGAAGTATCCTAACCAGCACGTCTTTCAGACTGTGGGAGGAAACTCATACAGCCAGTGAACCAAGCCTGGACTCGAATGCTGAGGCAGCGGTGCTAACCACTCCTGTCTAATTAATAAATAAATAGCCCTATCCTTACACAAGGATTGGGAACAGCAAGATGAACCTGCATTGGCACTTCATATTTTAATGAAGAAAAACATCCAAACCATCTTCTGTGAATAAACTTTGTAAAGATAGGGGGTGGTCTTGTTTCCAATGACCCTGGGTTTTTACTGAGTAGCATTTAAAACCCTCACCAGGGTTCACCTTGAATTAGAAAGCACACAGTCTTCCCTCTCTCTTGCAGAAAGGTGTACAAGTCACTGGGGAAGATACTCCCATTTGCGAGGCTTACCTGACACCATAAGTCTGTTTCTAAGAGAAGATTTAGAACGTATTTACAACTTTGGGTAACAGGGCAGGATCTGCTCGGCAGCACACATACCCCCTGACTCTGGGTGGTACAGTGTGCAGTGACGTGCCGGGGAGGGTTTAAACCACAATCCTTATTCTGATTCAGAGTCCTCATCCGATCCATCCATGTCGGAGTCCATTTTGTAACACTGGGCCAGGGTCTTCAGCTCCTCCAGGACCTCCTTGAAGTCATCCAGCTCAGTGCTGGCAGACAGGAAGCTGCTGAACTTGCGAAGGTTGAGGCGACTGACCTCCTGGTAGAGGTTGTGTAGCACTCTGTGCCAGATCGGAGAGGACTGGAGGGCAGTCATCACTGGGATACTCTCCACTGCTGGGGGAGGAGGCAGACAAAGAGGTATCTTATTCACTGCAGAGCAGAACTCAAACACACACTGCTTTCAACTCTTCCAGAACAATAATAATACTTTTCAATAAAATACCACCACCCCCCTCCCCCACCCCAAACTGACTAACAGTGCTTGAGGTGTGTCGCACCCCGATAGAGACCTACTATCACTGGGAATGACACGGAATGAGATGGTGTCCCAATATTCAAAAGCTTCTGAATCTCGGGATGCTTTGTATATTTGACGCTGGAAGGATAGGCTGGGCTGAAGGATGGCACGGTGGTTACTACTGCCTCACAGTGCCCAGGACCTGGGTTCAATTCCTGTCTGTGTGGAGTCTGCACATTCTCTCCTGCGCTGCGTGGGTTTCCTCCCACAGTCTAGGTGGATTGGCCATGTGAAATTGCCCCTTAGTGTCAGGGAGATTAAGGGTGTTATGGGGATAGGGCCTGGATGGGATTGTTGTCAGTGTTGACTCAATGACCTCTTTCTGTACTGTCGGATTCTGTGATTCTAAAATACATGCAGTGATCAGAATCCCTACAGTACAGAAAGAGGCCATTGAGTCTGCACTGACTTTCCAAAAGAGCATCCCACTAAGATTACATCTTATTCCCCTGAGCTGATGTATATTAGAACACAAAGAGGCAATTTAGCAAGGCCAATCCACCCCACCCACACATCAAAGAACAGCACAGGAAACAGGCCCTTCAGCCCAACAAGCCCACACCACCATTTAACATTCAGTGGGTGCTTCATTGGACACCTTTGAAGTGCGGGAAGAAACTGGAGCACCTGGAGGAAACCCACACAGACAGTGACCTGAGGCCAGACTCAAACCCAGGTCCCTGGCAGTGAGAGAATGCAATGCTCTGTGCCACTGAGTCTATATTTCCCATGGATTGTGTGGGTGATGTGACAGCTCAGAGGGGGTCTCTCCCAATGATTGATTTCCTGATAACAGGCTGGCATTGTGACCATCAGTATTAACTGCACCGACTGTGATTCAAGTCTTACTCACTCACCACTTGCTGAGGATAAGCCACTTCTGAGCAGCTGTCCTTGCTTGTTGAAAGAATGTGTGAAAAACTGTGGGTACGGAGTGGTCACTTTACATGGGCTCTGGACCAGATGGACAGCACTGGGGAACAAGAGAGAACTAGTCACATCTCAACATTCTACAATGTACACAATCCCAATGGATCAAACCTCTTCCCGTTCACTCCCAATGGACCCACACCCCTTCCCATTCACTCCCATTGTACACAATCCTAATCCCAAACCCCTTCCCGTTCACTCCCATTGTACACAATCCCAATGGACCCACACCCCTTTCCATTCACTCCCATTGTACACAATCCAAATGGATCAAACCCCTTTCCATTCACTCCCATTGTACACAATCCCAATGGACCCACACCCCTTCCCATTCACTCCCATTGTACACAAACCCAATGGACCCAAACCCCTTCCCATTCACTCCCATTGTACACAATCCCAATGGACCCAAACCCCTTCCCGTTCACTCCCATTGTACACAATCCCAATGGACCCACACCCCTTCCCATTCACTCCCATTGTACACAATCCTAATCCCAAACCCCTTCCCGTTCACTCCCATTGTACACAATCCCAATGGACCCAAACCCCTTCCCATTCACTCCCATTGTACACAATCCCAATGGACCCAAATCCCTTCCCATTCACTCCCATTGTACACAATCCTAATGGACCCAAACCCCTTCCCATTCACTCCCATTGTACACAATCCTAATCCCAAACCCCTTCCCGTTCACTCCCATTGTACACAATACCAATGGACCCAAACCTCTTCACGTTCACTCCCATTGTACACAATACCAATGGACCCAAACCCCTTCCCATTCACTCCCATTGTACACAATCCCAATGGACCCAAACCTCTTCACGTTCACTCCCATTGTACACAATCCCAATGGACCCAAATCCCTTCCCGTTCACTCCCATTGTACACAATCCTAATGGACCCAAACCCCTTCCCGTTCACTCCCATTGTACACAATCCCAATGGACCCAAACCCCTTCCCATTCACTCCCATTGTACACAATCCCAATGGACCCAAACCTCTTCACGTTCACTCCCATTGTACACAATCCCAATGGACCCAAACCCTTCCCATTCACTCCCATTGTACACAATCCCAATCCCAAACCCCTTCCCATTCACTCCCATTGTACACAATCCCAATGGATCAAACCCCTTCCCATTCACTCCCATTGTACACAATCCCAATGGACCCACACCCCTTTCCATTCACTCCCATTGGATCAAACCCCTTTCCGATACCTGAGTGTAGTTGGGAAATGGCTATGCAGAAATGTGTGGAGAACCTCCTCTCCAGTAGGACAGGTGTGTAAGATGGAGGCCCCCTTCAGCCCTGGAGCGAGATTACTGCAGGCAAAACAGCAATGGTGAGCTCCGCAATAATAAAATCACACGTGTTTACAATCACTGTCTAACACTGGGGTACGGTACTGGCGGGGACGGGTCCGTCGCTGCGTAACACTGGGGTACAGTACTGGTGGGGACGGGTCTGTCGCTGTATAACACTGGGGTACGGTACTGGTGGGGACGGGTCTGTTGCTGTATAACACTGGGGTACAGTACTGGTGGGGACGGGTCTGTCCCTGTATAACACTGGGGTACAGTACTGGTGGGGACGGGTCTGTCCCTGTATAACACTGGGGTACAGTACTGGTGGGGACGGGTCTGTCGCTGTATAACACTGGGGTACAGTACTGGTGGGGACGGGTCTGTCCCTGTATAACACTGGGGTACAGTACTGGTGGGGACGGGTCTGTCTCTGTATAACACTGGGGTACAGTACTGGTGGGGACGGGTCTGTCACTGTATAACACTGGGGGACGGTACTGGTGGGGATGGGTCTGTCGCTGCATAACGCTGGGGTACAGTACTGGTGGGGAGGGGTCCGTCGCTGTATAACACTGGGGTACAGTACTGGTGGGGAGGGGTCCGTCGCTGCGTAACACTGGGGTACAATCCCACCTGATCTGTTGTTGGTTACTGATTCCTCGGAGTACCACAGACTGGGCAAAGCAACGGTTCTCCTTGAAGTCCCCAGACGGTGACAGGCTGCTCCAGGGTAATTCCGTGTGGTGCGCGGAGAGTACATCTGGCACCGTGTCTGTTTCCCTCATCGCGAACGGAATGCAGGCAGACGCAGCCACCACCTGCCCCCACAAGACCAGAAGACACATCAGGCAGGTGGAGAGAACAATGTCCCACATAACAGAGTGTCCGATCTCACCCCATGCAGCCGTTAGTGGGTTTGCCCACACCACCCACACAGCCTAGTGCAGTTGTCCCTTTCAGAGACTGAGCTCTCACACTAATCTCCCCCGTCACTGTGTCGGATTATGCACTGTTTGAAGTTGCACTGTATCCGTGTGCGTTTCCACAGTAACTTCATTACAGTGTGAACGCAAGCCTACTTGTGACTAATAATTAAATAAACTTTTAGAAACTTTAAACAAAATAAACTGTGTGCGTGTGTGTCTGTCTTTGGGAGTGTGCATGCACGTGGACACAAAGCACCAATAATCATTCTCAGTAGAGTGTTCGCCCATCTCCTGAGCAGCTATTTTCCAGGACAGTGTGCGTTACAGCTCAAACACTAGCTGCTGAATCTATGACTGAGTGTTAATGCTGCTTGCACTCTCTACCCCATTCCCCTGCCCCACGGGAATATAGGGATTAGGAGCAGGAGTTGGCAAACTCAGCCCTTCGAACCTGCTCCACCATTCGATCAGATCATGGCTGATCTCTCCCTGGTCTCAAATCCACCTCCCCACCTGTTCCCCATATCCCTTTAACCCATTATTTAATGAGAAACATATCCATCTCCTTCCTGAATCCATTTAATGTTTCAGACTCCTCTGTGCTTTGGGGGCCACCCTCTCCTTTCCTTCTCCCCTATGTACTCTATGAACTGTATGCTTTGGCGGCACAGTGGTTAGCACTGCTGCTTCACAGCAACAGGGACCCAAGTTCAATTCCCAGCTTGGGTCACTGTCTGGGTGGAGTCTGCACGTTCTCCCTGTGTCTGCGTGGGTTTCCTCCCATAGCCCGAAAGACATGCTGGTTAGGGTGCACTGGCCGTGCTAAATTCTCCCTCAGTGTACCTGAACAGGCGACGAGGAGATTTTCACTGTAACTTCACTGCAGTGTTAATGTAAGCCTTGTGACACGAATAAACAAACTTGTCTGTATAGCGCAAGAAAGAATACTTTTCAATGTATCCCAAGACACATGACAATAATAAATCAAATCTACATCAAACACAACGTGCTATTCCATCAATGCTATTAAACCTTTGCAGACTCGCAGGCTCGGGGCTTACCTTCCTCCCGGACTGGTTGAGAGCGTCTGTTAACTGTGAGAGCGAGATGGTGGAGGAGTGCAGTCGATAGGGGACGGTCAGTGTTTCCAGGACTGTGGCCAGCAGGCTGCTGCTGTGATAATTCAGAGATGCCTGCCCAGGGGGAGGGGAGAGAAAATGTCATTAAAAGCTGGTCACAGCTGCGAGCTCCGCCACGGATCTGAGGGGGACCAGCAGACATGGACAGAAAGGCCGACATTTAGCTATTTTATAGAATCCCCACAGTGCAGAAGGCCACTTGGCCCATTGGGTCTGCATTGACACAATCCTACCCAGGCCCAATCCTCACTGCCCCATGCATTTACCCTGCTATTCCCCCTGACACTAAGGGGCAATTTAGCACGACCAATCCACCTAACCTGGGAGGAAACTGGAGCACCCGGAGGAAATCCACGCAGACACGGAGAATGTGCAGACTCCACACAGACTTTGACCCAAGGCGGGATTCAAACCCTGGTCCCTGATGCTATGAGGCAGCAGTGCTAACACTGTGCTACCATGCTGCCCCAGGAAACACTTAGGGTATGGGAGAGTAATGGGAAGGCAGGGAGTGGGGTGGGGGAAATGGATTTGACTGCTGCTGGAATACTGGAATATAAGCTCGAGAGCAGCCCAGTTACACTGACACTCCCTCCCTCTTCTCCCAACTCTCCTTCTGACATCCCAATGTGAAATCAGTTTGAGATAACTGGCTGGGGGTGAGGCTAAGGTCACACACTGGGGGTGTCACATTATCCTGCATCCTAGGATAGGGAACTGGGACGGTCGATTCCCCCATTCAGAGAACCCACCATCAGTCCCATCGAGAGGGAGAGAGACTTCCCTCACCAAATTCCACCCATCCCCACAGAGAGCGCTGAGATACTCACATCATACAGGACATGTGGGAAGGTTACGGGAGAGAGGTGTTTCCGGCTGAGGGCATTTCTGTTCAAGGACATGGGGCAGAAAGCGGAGCTGCGACTGGCTAAGTATACGATCCCCATGACGGAATTCAGTAATCGATGCACCTCCCTCATCGGATTCTGCGGGACGGAGGAAAGAACAGCATGAGCAGAGTAACACTGACAGAAACCGCGCCAACCACAGACACAGGCGATCAGAACGCTGTCTTTCCCCAAACTACACCAACAGCAATCACAGGCGATCAGAACGCTGTCTTTCCCCAAACTACACCAACCGCAGACACAGGCGATCAGAACGCTGTCTTTCCCCAAACTACACCAACAGCAGACACAGGCGATCGGAACGCTGTCTTTCCCCAAACTACACCAACCGCAGACACAGGCGATCAGAACGCTGTCTTTCCCCAAACTACACCAACCGCAGACACAGGCGATCAGAACGCTGTCTTTCCCCAAACTACACCAACAGCAATCACAGGCGATCAGAACGCTGTCTTTCCCCAAACTACACCAACAGCAGACACAGGCGATCAGAACGCTGTCTTTCCCCAAACTACACCAACAGCAATCACAGGCGATCAGAACGCTGTCTTTCCCCAAACTACACCAACAGCAATCACAGGCGATCAGAACGCTGTCTTTCCCCAAACTACACCAACAGCAGACACAGGCGATCAGAACGCTGTCTTTCCCCAAACTACACCAACAGCAGACACAGGCGATCAGAACACTGTCTTTCCCCAAACTACACCAACAGCAGACACAGGCGATCGGAACGCTGTCTTTCCCCAAACTACACCAACAGCGGACACAGGCGATCGGAATGCTATCTTTCCCCAAACTACACCAACAGCAGACACAGGCGATCGGAACGCTATCTTTCCCCAAACTACACCAACAGCAGACACAGGCGATCGGAACGCTGTCTTTCCCCAAACTACATCAACAGCAGACACAGGCAATCGGAACGCTGTCTTTCCCCAAACTACACCAACAGCAGCCACAGGCAATCGGAACGCTGTCTTTCCCCAAACTACACCAACAGCAGACACAAGCAATTGGAATGGTGTCTCTTCCCAAAGTATAGCAACAACAGACACAGGCGATCGGAACGCTGTCTCTCCCTGAACTGCACCAAGTTCAGACACAGTTGATCTGGGCATAGGGTGTGCGAGCGGTGACGGTGAGGTTGTTTTACTCACCGTGTCTGTGTACGAGGTGGGGGTGAAGCCGCAGGTGAAGATGCCTCTGCTTCCGTATTCATCATTTAGTAGCTCCACCACCTTGGCTGAGAGGCCGGCGAACCCATCCTGCAGGTCACACAGTACATGGAAGCCCTGCCGAACAGAACATGGCATTAATGGAGAATTGGCCACCTCACAGAAACTCACCAACCTCCGTGTGAGGGAAGAAAATCTGCCGTCCTTACCGCAGTCTGGCCTATGCGAGACTCCAGAGCCACAGCAATGTGGTTGACTCTCAACTGCCCCTCTGAAATGGCCTGAGTGAGACACTCAGCTGTCATGGGCAGGGATGGGCAATAAATGCTGGCCCAGCCAGCGAAGCCCATGTCCCATGTTTCCTCTTGGGAGAAGCTAGAATTAGGGGGGAGTCACTTAATAAAACAAGGGGAAGCCCATTTAAAATGGAGTCCAAAGATGTCCAGGTTAGGTAGATTGGCTGTGCTAAATTGCCCCTTAGTATCAGGGGGACTAGCAGGGTTATGGGGATAGGGACTGGGTGGGATTGTGGTCAGTGCAAACTCGATGGGCCAAATGGCCTCCATCTACACTATCAGGATTCTATGATTCTGTGACGAGGAGAAATGTTTTCTCTCGGAAGGTGCAGCGTCTCCGGAACATTCTTCCTCAGAGGGCAGTGGGAGCAGAGTCTTTAATTTTTAAGGCAGAGTCAGATGGATTGTTGATTAAAGGGGGGAGGGTGAAAGGTTACTGGGGGGGGTCAGCGGGAATGCAGGGTTGGGGTTACAGTCCGGTCCACCATGGTCTTATTGAATGGGCTGAAAGGTCTCCAGCTCCATCATCTGATCTTTCAGAAACTCAATATATGAGTTGCTGTTTCTTCCCCGAACATGGCCAACAGTGGGATTTCGACTTGATGGTACAAGTTCAGCCCTCTCTTTTGTCTGGCAACAGTGGAAGATGGGCCACCCCAATTGGTCACACAGTGGGTTAGCACTGCTGTCTCACAGCGTCAGGGACCTGGGTTCGATTCCCAGCAGCACGGTGACACAGTGGGTTAGCACTGCTGTCTCACAACACCAGGGACCTGGGTTCGATTCCCAGCAGCACGGTGACACAGTGGGTTAGCACTGCTGCCTCACAGCGCCAGGGACCCGGGTTCGATTCCCAGCAGCACGGTGACACAGTGGGTTAGCGCTGCTGTCTCACAGTGCCAGGGACCCGGGTTCGATTCCCAGCAGCACGGTGATACAGTGGGTTAGCACTGCTGTCTCACAGTGCCAGGGACCCGGGTTCGATTCCCAGCAGCACGGTGACACAGTGGGTTAGCTCTGCTGTCTCACAGCGCCAGGGACCCGGGTTCGATTCCCAGCAGCACGGTGACACAGTGGGTTAGCTCTGCTGTCTCACAGCGCCAGGGACCCGGGTTCGATTCCCAGCAGCACGGTGATACAGTGGGTTAGCACTGCTGTCTCACAGCGCCAGGGACCCGGGTTCGATTCCCAGCAGCACGGTGACACAGTGGGTTAGCACTGCTGCCTCACAGAGCTAGGGACCCGGGTTCGATTCCCAGCAGCACGGTGACACAGTGGGTTAGCTCTGCTGTCTCACAGTGCCAGGGACCCAGGTTCGATTCCCAGCAGCACGGTGACACAGTGGGTTAGCACTGCTGTCTCACAGCGCCAGGGACCCGGGTTCGATTCCCAGCAGCATGGTGACACAGTGGGTTAGCATTGCTGTCTCACAGCGCCAGGGACCCGGGTTCGATTCCCAGCAGCACGGTGACACAGTGGGTTAGCACTGCTGTCTCACAGCGCCAGCGACCCGGGTTCGATTCCCAGCAGCACGGTGACACAGTGGGTTAGCACTGCTGTCTCACAGCACCAGGGACCCGGGTTCGATTCCCAGCAGCACGGTGACACAGTGGGTTAGCACTGCTGTCTCACAGCGCCAGGGACCCGGGTTCGATTCCCAGCAGCACGGTGACACAGTGGGTTAGCACTGCTGCCTCACAGCGCCAGGGACCCGGGTTCGATTCCCAGCAGCACGGTGACACAGTGGGTTAGCACTGCTGCCTCACAGCGCCAGGGACCCGGGTTCGATTCCCAGCAGCACGGTGACACAGTGGGTTAGTACTGCTGCCTCACAGCGCCAGGGACCCGGGTTCGATTCCTAGCAGCACGGTGACACAGTGGGTTAGCACTGCTGCCTCACAGCACCAGGGACCCGGGTTCGATTCCCAGCAGCACAGTGACACAGTGGGTTAGCACTGCTGTCTCACAGTGCCAGGGACCCGGGTTCGATTCCCAGCAGCACGGTGACACAGTGGGTTAGCACTGCTGCCTCACAGCACCAGGGACCCGGGTTCGATTCCCAGCAGCACGGTGACACAGTGGGTTAGCACTGCTGTCTCACAGTGCCAGGGACCCGGGTTCGATTCCCAGCAGCACGGTGACACAGTGGGTTAGCGCTGCTGTCTCACAGTGCCAGGGACCCGGGTTCGATTCCCCGGGGGGCACGGTGACACAGTGGGTTAGCACTGCTGTCTCACAGTGCCAGGGACCCGGGTTCGATTCCCAGCAGCACGGTGACACAGTGGGTTAGCACTGCTGCCTCACAGCACCAGGGGGATTTTCAGAGTAACTTCATTGCAGTGTTAACGTAAGCCTTACCTGTCACAAAAGTAAATAAAATTTAAATCTTTACCTGCAGATAGTCGCACTCTTCAATGTAAAAGTGTAACCTGTCCTCAAAATCATCGAGAAATGAGGGATCACACATCAACTTCTCACCAAATCCAAATGCCTCGAAGCGATCAGAAGCACTGTGTGTACACAAACAGAACAGGGTGAATGAGTACAGAGCAGGGTGTGAGGAATCACGGTGGACGGCGTTCTCGCTATATGTCACTGACCTGCTGTGGTTGTATTGCTGGATGACGGAGATGGTCTTTGGGTGAAGGTGCACCCTGAGGAAGTCTGACCAAACTCTCACGTTGCTCTCTAGCCGGTAGGCGCTTTGGGGCAGGTTGAGGGATCTCTCGGTCACAGACAGCGGGGCAGCTCCTGTCAAAACAAGCGGGGTTATAAATGAGAGAAAAGAATGGCACGTGAACAGGCCCTTCGCCCTCTTGCTGATCATGATGCTCTAACTAAACAAAAAAAAAACTGCCCTTACTCTGTCCGTATTCCTCTACTCCCTCCCCTGTCCATGTATCCATTCAGATGTCTCTTAAATGTTACTAATGTGCCTGCTTCCACCACCTCCTCCTGGCAGCACGTTCCAGGCACCCACCACTCTCTGTGTGAAAAACTTCCCCTACACATCTCCCTTCAACTTTCCCTCTCTCACCTTGAACCTGTGCCCCCTTGTAATTGACACTCCCACCCTGGGAAAAAGCTGTCTGTGCCGTTCATAATGCTGTAGACCTCGATCAGTGTCTCCCCTCAGCCTCTGTCTTTCCAGTGAAAACAATCCTAGTTTATCCAACCTCTCCTCATAGCCAACACCCTCAAGACCAGGCAACACCCTGGTGAATCTTCTTTGCACCCTCTCCAAAGCTTCCACCTCCCTTCTTAGGTAGAGGGTTGGAGTGGGCAGGATTGGAGTCACTGAGAGATGCAGGAGCAGAGAGAAGACACACTGGGGATACTAGGTTAGGAGTCACTCACTTCCTTCTGCCTGGAATGTCATCGAGTTGTGGTTCCTGTTGGAGTCCACCAGGCCCTGAGGGAAGACAACAACAAAGCAGGTCAGAGAATCCTGGAATGGGTGCCATTCGGCCTGTCGCTAGCAGCCACACACAGGGTCATCAGACCTGTCTGAATGACCCTAGTGAACTTCACACACGATCAATCACTCTGGAGGGGAAATCTTGGTTTGGGTACAGCAAGATAGCAATCAGAGTCATGAGCAAGTGATCAGGTTTACCTGAGGGCGGGAGGGAGGGAAGAATGTTGGCCCAGGCCGCTTGCATTCAACAATAAGAACATAAGAAATAGGAGCAGGAGTAGGCCATCGAGCCTGCCCCGCCATTCAATAAAATCATGGCTGATCTGAAGTGGATCAGTTCCACTTTCCTGCTCTCTTCCCATAACCCTTAATTCTCCTGTCTGACAGAAACCTATCTACCCGTGTCTTAAATATATTTAGCGAGGCAGCCTCCACCACTTCAACGGGCAGAGAATTCCAGAGATTCACCACCCTTTGAGTGAAGAAGTTCCTCCTCAACTCCGATCTAAACTGTCCCCCCTTTATCTTGAGGCTGTGCCCCCTAGTCCTACTGTCCTTTCTAAGTGGGAAGAATCTCTCTACCTCTACCCTATCCATCCCCTTCATTATCTTGTCCGTCTCTGTAAGATCCCCCCTCATCCTTCTAAACTCCAACGAGTGCAGATCCAGTCTATTCAGCCTCTCTTCATAGTCCAATGAAATCTTTAATGCAGACTGGAGTCTCTACAACTCTTGTCTCAGAAACAGATTTCCTCACATCCCCTCAGAGTCTTTTAGCAAACACCTTGGACTCTCCTCACGGGTCCTCCCTGATCCTCACACATTAGGCATAGACTAAAATCATGAATAGGTCACTGACCATGGGACGGCGGCGCGGGCTCGTTGGGCCGAAGGGCCTGTTTCCCGTGCTGTGTTGTTCTTTGGGTATATGAGCTACTGGGGGTAGTTTGTTCCCAATGACTCAAAACCATTCCTGCATTTGGACAGGCTGCTTATACAGCCACTAACCTTCTCCAAGACAAACAACCGCATCTCCACCAATCACTCCACGTCACTTCAGTCCCTCATACCTGGTGCAATACCAGTTATCACAGAATCACTATGGTGCAGAAGGAGGCCAGTCGGCCCATCACGTCTGCATCAACCACAATCCCACCCAGTTCCGATGCCCATAACCCCATGCATTTACCCTAGCTAGTCCCCCAGACACCAAGGGGCAATTTACACGGCCAATCCACCTAACCCACACATCTTTGGATACTAAGGGGCAATTTAGCACGGCCAATCCCCCCTAACCTACACATCTTAGGATACTAAGGGGCAATTTAGCACGGCCAATCCACCCTAACCTACACATCTTTGGACACTAAGGGGCAATTTATCACGGCCATACCACCTAACCCGCACATCTTAGGATACTAAGGGGCAATTTAGCACGGCCAATCCACCCTAACCTACACATCTTTGGATACTAAGGGGCAATTTATCACGGCCATACCACCTAACCCGCACATCTTTGGATACTATGGGGCAATTTAGCACAGCCAATCCACCTAACCAGCCTGTCTTTCAGACTGTGGGAGAAAACTGGAGCACTCAGGGGAAACCCACGCAGACAGGGGAGAACGTGCAAACTCCACACAAGTCCACTAATGTCTAGCTAGCACTCCCTATTGCGTGGGTACCCAGGATTGGATTCAGTCCCCAAGCTGTGACTGAACCAGAGAGTGATGGAGGGTGTAACATGTCATTTATATATTCTATGGTGAAGAAAGGCCCAGATCCCACATACTTTCTTCAAAGAACTTTCTCAACTTGTCATGCTGAAGAGTCGGTACACTCCGGGCTGTCTCTGGACTCCTCCTATACCCTCTCACCCTGCATCCATGTCAGTCAGTTCCCATTAGTTCCCTTTATGAATCACTTCATATTTCTCTGCAGTAAGTCTGATCTGATAGATAATCTCTGTCTCTGTCAATGATCAGTCTGTTTTTTGCCTGATGTATTTCGTGAATATTTCTCTGATTATTCCATTGTCCTGCATTGATATGCCTCTACTTTCTCAGGAGGCTAAGGAAATTTGGCATGTCTGCTACAACTCTCACCAACTTTTACAAACGCACCATAGAAAGCATTCTCTCTGGTTGTTTCACAGCTTGGTATGGGGTCCTGCTCTGCCCAAGACTGCAAGGAACTACAAAGGGTCGTGAATGTAGCCCAATCCATCATGCAAACCAGCCTCCCAAACATTGAGGTAGTAGTAGAGGGAAGTACAATTTTGTCTTTTAAAAAACATTTGGACACAGTTATATGGGTACAACGGGTATAGAGGGATATGAGCCAAACGCGGGCAATTGGAACAAGCTTAGGGGTTTAAAAAAAAGGGGGTGGCATGGAGAAGTTGGGTCAAAGGGCCTGTTTCCATGCTGTAAATCTCTATGATATGTGACAATAATAAATACAAGTGGTCAGTTTGAAAGATTATTGATAGTGGACCACAGTGATGCTGATAATGGGAAAGATAACTGCATACTGTTCTGGGAGAGTGGCAGTGAGATCAGCTAACTCAGGGACATCCCGGGTCACTGCTTAGTAAACTCAGTATCACACAGCGTATGACACTGCTCGTATTTGAGAACTGACGCGAGGTGGCACAAGAGGGTTAAAAATAACAGAGCCTCAGATACACAACATGGCTGCTTCTAACCTGGCTTAGTCTCCCGCGAGGGAGCTTTGAGCCACTTCTGGTGAATATATTAATTAATGCAAAGAGCTTAGTGCAGCCAACAATCAACACTGATACATAACAGCACACAGCACGCCCCACGCCAACCAGAGCTCCATAAATACCAGAAAGGACAACATTTACACATTAAGAGTACAGTAGGACAGGAACACTTACACTCAGGCTGTCCAGCTGCTGTAGAAACAGGTTCTTTACCTCTGGATCTTCCTTGTGAACCATTAGATTGCCCTTCCTGGATTGGATCAAACACAAAAAGGTTGACAATTTACTGTGTCATTATCAGTTTCAACCCTACTCCTTGCCCTCCCTCCCACACGACAGTGTCTCCGAATTCCTTTGTCGCTACAGGGGCGGGGGTCCAGGCGTCACGTTTACCCGAGCTCCGGGTGTTAGTTACCCGGGGGGAGGGGACAGGTGTCACAGTTACCCAGGGCTCTGGGTGTCACAGTTAACCGGGGGAAGGGGGCAGGCGTCGCAGTTACCCAGGGCTCTGGGTGTCACAGTTACCCCGGGGGAAGGGGGCAGGCGTCGCAGTTACCCAGGGGAAGGGGGCAGGCGTCGCAGTTACCCAGGGGAAGGGGGCAGGCGTCGCAGTTACCCAGGGGAAGGGGGCAGGCGTCGCAGTTACCCAGGGCTCTGGGTGTTACAGTGAACTCTCTATCCGGGACAGGGAGAATCAGATTCTTACCATGTCAGTGCAGGTTCCGGCTGGGTGACACCATACAGATCTCCTTCCTGCTTCAGACTGCTCAAACTCCCTGCAAGACACACAACAAACATCCCATCATGGAGGTGAAAGATTTCCCATTCACCATTCCTAGCGAGTGTTTTTCAGCCTTTACTCCTGCCATTACTGTGACTGGAGTTCACACACTCAATGCCAGAGGTCACATCATCACAACTCACAGCAAAGGGAAACAGGCTAGCAGACACAGGTTACGTCAACTCTGAATATTGCGACAGGGGGAGGCATCCTAGTCCCTCCAGCTTGTTCCACCATTCACTGTTATCAGAGAATCCCTAAAGTGTAGAAGGTGTCCTTTGGCCATCAAATTTGCACTAACTCTCAGACAGAGTATCTTACCCAGGCCCTCCCATATTTAGCATGGCCAATTCCTCCAACCCGCACATCTCTGGGACTGTGGGAGGAAACCGGAGCACCCGGAGGAAACCCACGCAGACACGGGGAGAACGTGCAGACTCCGCACTGACAGTGACCCAAGCTGGGAAATGTGTGGCTCTCTGCGTTCATTGATGACTTTGGGTCAAAGTCATCAATGAACGCAGAGTAAATAGTCGAGATTCCGACACAGGTCCTTGTGGGTGGCACAGTGAGTTAGCACTACTGTCTCACAGCTCCAGGGACCCGGGTTCATTCCCGGCTTGGATTACTGTGTGTGTGTGTGGAGTCTGCATGCTCTCCTCGTGCCTGCGTGGGTTTCCTCCGGGTGTTCTGGTTTCTTTCTACAGTCCAAATCATGTGCAGGTTAGGTGGATTGGCCATGCTAAATTGTCCCTTAGTGTCCAAAGACGTGTAGGTTAGGTGGATTGGCCACGCTAAATTGCCCCTTAGTGTTGGGATGATTAGCAGGGCAAAGACGTGGGGTTACAGTGATAGCCTTGATGGGATTGTTGTTGGTGGGGGCTTGATGATCTGAATGGCCTCCTTCTGCACTGTAGGGAAATTTATTCGATGGTTAAAAAGGACAGTAGGAGGAGAGGTAATAAGCCGTGGATAACGAAGGAGGTGAAGGAAAGTGTTAAATTAAAAGCGGAGGAGTTTAGAGTAGCTAAGAGCAGTGGGCGAGAAGAGGATTGGGAAAGGTTTAAATGTCAACAAAGATTGACAAAGAAATTGATAAAGGAGGGTAGGAGAAGCTATGAGGCTGGGCTAGCACTTAATATAAAAAAGGATAGCAAGAGTTTTTATAAATATATAAAAAGGAAGAGGCTGGCTAGGGTAAACGTTGGTCCTTTAGAGGATGAGAAAGGGGAGCTAGTGGTAGGGGATAGGGATATGGCTAAGGTATTGAATAACTTTTTTGTTTCTGTCTTCACGGAGGAGGACGTGAATAATTTGCCGGGTGTTAGCGATGGAAAGGTGGTAGGAATGGAGGGTCTTAATAACATTACTGTTACTAGAGAGGTGGTGCTCGACAGACTGGAGGGGCTGATTGTGGACAAGTCCCCAGGACCGGATGGAATGCATCCGAGGGTTCTGAAAGAAATGGCGGAGGTGATAGTGGATGCCTTGGTGGTTATTTTCCAGACGTCGCTGGATTCCGGGGAAGTGCCGGAAGATTGGAAAACGGCTAATGTTACGCCGTTGTTTAAGAAGGGTGCCAGGCAAAAGGCGGGGGAATTATAGGCCGGTTAGTTTAACGTCTGTGGTAGGTAAAATGTTAGAAACCGTCATTAAGGAGGAAATAGCGAGGCATCTTGAGGGGAATTGCTTGATAGGGCGGACGCAACACGGTTTCATTAAAGGGAAGTCGTGTCTGACAAATTTACTGGAGTTCTATGAGGATGTGTCTAGGGCAGTGGATGGAGGAGAGCCGGTGGATGTGGTCTTTCTGGATTTTCAGAAGGCGTTTGACAAGGTACCTCACAAGAGGTTATTGCAGAAGGTCAGGGGACATGGAGTTGGGGGTAGGGTGTTAGCGTGGATAGAGGATTGGTTGTCAAATAGGAGGCAGAGAGTGGGGGTCAATGGATGCTATTCGGATTGGCGGTTGGTGACTAGTGGGGTGCCCCAGGGGTCGGTGCTGGGGCCTCAGCTATTTACCATTTATATAGATGATCTGGAGAGGGAACCGAGTGCAGGGTGTCGAAATTTGCTGATGACACCAAGATTGGGGGAAAGGCAAATTGTGCGGAGGGTGTGGAGAGTCTGCAGAAGGATCTAGATAGGCTGGGCGAATGGGCCAGGAAATGGCAAATGGAATTTAATGTTGGCAAGTGTGAGGTGGTCCACTTTGGTAGGAGGAATGGTAGGAAGGACTATTACTTACGGGGCGAAAAACTGCAGCAGGCGACGGTGCAGAGGGACCTCGGGGTCCTTGTGCATGAGTCGCAAAAACCCAGCTTGCAGGTGCAGCAGGTGGTCAGGAAGGCGAAGGGGATGCTGGCCTTCATAGCGAAGGGGATTGAATATAAAAGTAGGGAGGTCTTGCTGCAGCTGTATAGGGCATTGGTGAGGCCCGCAGCTGGAGTACTGTGTGCAGTTTTGGGCGCCGCACCTGCGCAAGGATGTTTTGGCCCTGGAGGGAGTGCAGAGGAGGTTTACTCGGCTGATACCGGAGTTGAGGGGATTGAGCTATGAGGAGAGGCTGAATAAACTAGGCTTGTACTCGTTAGAGTTTAGAAGAATGAGGGGAGATCTCATTGAGACGTATAAGATGATGAATGGGATGGATAGGATAGAGGTGGAGAGACTGTTCCCGCTCAAAAAAGACAGTAGGACTAGGGGGCACAGCCTCAAGATAAAGGGGGGGGCGGTTTAGAACAGAGTTGAGGAGGAACTTCTTCACTCAAAGGGTGGTGAATCTCTGGAATTCTCTGCCCGTTGAAGTGGTGGAGGCTGCCTCGCTAAATATTTTTAAGAAACGGGTTGATGGGTTTTTGATAAGAGAAGGGATTAAGGGTTATGGGGAGAGGGCGGGAAGGTGGAGCTGAGTCACGACAGATCAGCCATGATCTTATTGAATGGCGGGGCAGGCTCGAAGGGCCAGATGGCCTACTCCTGCTCCTATTTCTTATGTTCTTATGTTCTTATGATTCAGTTTGATTTATTATTGTCACGTGTATTGGGATACAGTGGAAAGTATTGTTTCTTGAGTGCTACACAAAGCATACTGTTCATAGAGAAGGAAAGGAGAGTGTGCAGAATGTAGTATTACAGTTGTAACTAGGGTGTAAGAGAAAGATCAACTTAATGCGAAGCAGGTCCATTCAAAAGTCTGATGGCAGCAGGGAAGAAGCTGTTCTTGAGTCGGCTGGTACGTGACCTCAGACTTTTGTATAAGAAATTGCATGAAAGTATTGTTAGAGAGTTAAGAGTTAGAATGAAGTTTTAGAAACATAAAATGAGATAGAATGAGAAGGTGCGCTGGGCACAGTTTGCAAGAAGTTGCCTTGCTCCAGCGCCATTTTGAGATCCTGGGATATGAATGGGTTAGCAGAGTAAATACATGAGGTTATGAGGTGAGGGCAGGAGCGAGATACTCTGTCAGAGAATGGGTGCTTTAGATGCCAATCATTTCCTGATTATGAAGTTAGGCTAACTGCTTTAGAATCCCCTGGCTCCCCCCTCACAGACACTTCTTCCAGGATAGACAGTTCTACTCAGAAGGCTTTGGAAGATGACCGCACCTTTCAGGTCGATGAGGATGAGTCGGGGGGTGTAGGTGGGCTGACCCTGCAGTGTCAGCCCCTCTCGGAACAGGATGTTGTTATTGATCTCAGGGTTCGGCTCACAGGGTTCTGCATCGTAACATAACGCCGCTTCCTGGACACAGAGAGAGACAATGGTCAGAGCAGTTAATCCCCCACTGATTATACACAGCCTGCAGTGATAACCCAACTCAACCCAACTTCAAAACGTACACCCCCTGGAACAAATACCCTGGCATTGCCTCCCTCCCCCACCACATCTACCCCTCTTCATCCCCTTACCCTTCACCCCCCCTCTCCCCTCACGCCCTCCCTCCTCCCTCCCCCACTCTCACCCCCCCCACACCCCCTCCCCCACCCCTCACCCACACCCTCCCCTCACCCCCCTCCCCCTCCCCGCACCCCCTCCCCTCACCCCCCTCCCCTTACCCCCACCCCCCCCTCCCCTCACCCCCCCTCCCCTCACCCCTCCCCTCACCCCCCCCTCCCCTCACACCCCCCTCCCCTCACACCCCCTCCCCTCACCCCCCCCTCACCCCCCCTCCCCTCACCCCTCCCCCCCTCACCCCTCCCCTCACCCCCCCCCCTCCCCTCACACCCCCCTCCCCTCACCCCCCCCTCACCCCCCCTCCCCTCACCCCTCCCCTCACCCCCCCTCCCCTCACACCCCCCTCCCCTCACCCCCCCTCCCCCTCCCCTCCCCCTCCCCTCACCCCCCCTCCCCTCACCCTCCCCTCACCCCCCCTCCCCCTCACCCCCCCTCCCCTCACCCCCCCTCCCCTCACCCCCCCTCCCCTCACCCCCCCCTCCCCTCCCCTCACCCCCCCTCCCCTCACCCCCCCTCCTCCCCTCACCCCCCCCCCTCCCCTCACCCCACCCCCCCCCTCCCCTCACCCCCCCTCCCCTCACCCCCCCTCCCCTCACCCCTACCCCTCACCCTCCCCTCACCCCCCCTCCCCTCACCCCCCCCTCCCCTCACCCCCCCCCTCCCCTCACCCTCCCCTCACCCCCCCTCCCCTCACCCCCCCCCTCCCCTCACCCCCCCACCCCCTCCCCTCACCCCCCCACCCCCTCCCCTCACCCCCCCTCCCCTTACCCCCCCTCCCCTCACCCCCCCTCCCTCACCCCCCCTCCCCTCACCCCCCCTCCCCCTCCCCTCACCCCTCCCCCTCCCCTCACCCCCCCCTCCCCTCACCCCCCCCCTCCCCTCACCCCCCCCCACAGCCCCACCCCCCCCCTCCCCTCACCCCACCCCCCCCCTCCCCTCACCCCACCCCCCCCTCCCCTCACCCCCCCTCCCCTCACCCCTACCCCTCACACTCCCCTCACCCCCACTCCCCTCACCCCCCCCTCCCCTCACCCCCCCCTCCCCTCACCCCCCCCTCCCTTCACCCCCCCCTCCCCTCACCCTACCCCTCACCCTACCCCTCACCCCCCCCTCCCCTCACCCACACCCCCCCTCCCCTCACCCCCCCTCCCCTCACCCTCCCCCCTACCCCTACCTCTACCCCTCCCCTCACCCCTACCCCTCCCCTCTACCCCTACCCCTCCCCTCACCCCCACCTCCCCTCCTCTCACCCCCACCTCCCCTCCTCTCACCCCCACCTCCTCTCCTCTCACCCCCACCTCCTCTCCTCTCACCCCCACCTCCTCTCCTCTCACCCCCACCTCCCCTCCTCTCAACCCACCTCTCACCCCCTCCCCTCCCCTCACCCGTACCCCTCCCCTCACCCGTACCCCTCCCCTCACCCGTACCCCTCCCCTCCCCTCACCCGTACCCCTCCCCTCCCCTCACCCGTACCCCTCCCCTCCCCTCACCCGTACCCCCTCCCCTCACCCGTACCCCTCCCCTCCCCTGTACCCCTCCCCTCCCCTGTACCCCTCCCCTCCCCTGTACCCCTCCCCTCCCCTCACCCGTACCCCTCCCCTCCCCTGTACCCCTCCCCTCCCCTCACCCGTACCCCTCCCCTCACCCGTACCCCTCCCCTCCCCTCACCCGTACCACTCCCCTCCCCTCACCCGTACCCCTCCCCTCACCCGTACCCCTCCCCTCCCCTGTACCCCTCCCCTCCCCTCACCCGTACCCCTCCCCTCACCCGTACCCCTCCCCTCCCCTCACCCGTACCACTCCCCTCCCCTCACCCGTACCCCTCCCCTCACCCGTACCCCTCCCCTCCCCTCACCCGTACCCCTCCCCCGTACCCTCCCCTCCCCTCACCCGTACCCCTCCCCTCCCCTCACCCGTACCCCTCCCCTCATCCGTACCCCTCACCTCACCCGTACCCCTCCCCTCCCCTCACCCGTACCCCTCCCCTCACCCGTACCCCTCCCCTCACCCGTACCCCTCCCCTCCCCTCACCCGTACCCCTCCCCTCCCCTCACCCGTACCCCTCCCCTCACCCGTACCCCTCCCCTCACCCGTACCCCTCCCCTCCCCTCACCCGTACCCCTCCCCTCCCCTCACCCGTACCCCTCCCCTCCCCTCACCCGTACCCCTCCCCTCCCCTCACCCGTACCCCTCCCCTCCCCTCACCCGTACCCCTCCCCTCCCCTCACCCGTACCCCTCCCCTCCCCTCACCCGTACCCCTCCCCTCCCCTCACCCGTACCCCTCCCCTCACCCGTACCCCTCCCCTCCCCTCCCCTCACCCGTACCCCTCCCCTCCCCCGTACCCCTCCCCTCCCCTCACCTGTACCCCTCCCCTCCCCTCCCCTCACCCATACCCCTCCCCTCACCCGTACCCCTCCCCTCCCCTCACCCGTACCCCTCCCTCCCTCACCCGTACCCCTCCCCTCCCCCGTACCCCTCCCCTCCCCCGTACCCCTCCCCTCCCCCGTACCCCTCCCCTCACCCGTACCCCTCCCCTCCCCTCACCCGTACCCCTCCCCTCACCCGTACCCCTCCCCTCACCCGTACCCCTCCCCTCACCCGTACCCCTCCCCTCACCCGTACCCCTCCCCTCCCCTCACCCGTACCCCTCCCCTCCCCCGTACCCCTCCCCTCACCCGTACCCCTCCCCTCACCCGTACCCCTCCCCTCACCCGTACCCCTCCCCTCACCCGTACCCCTCCCCTCACCCGTACCCCTCCCCTCACCCGTACCCCTCCCCTCACCCGTACCCCTCCCCTCACCCGTACCCCTTCCCTCACCCGTACCCCTTCCCTCACCCGTACCCCTCCCCTCACCCGTACCCCTCCCCTCACCCGTACCCCTCCCCTCCCCTCACCCGTCCCCCTCCCCTCCCCTCACCCGTCCCCCTCCCCTCCCCTCACCCGTCCCCCTCCCCTCCCCTCACCCGTCCCCCTCCCCTCCCCTCACCCGTCCCCCTCCCCTCCTCCTCTCACCCTCCCCTCACCCCTCCCCTCACCCCTCCCCTCACCCCTCCCCTCACCCCTCCCCTCACCCCTCCCCTCACCCCTCCCCTCACCCCTCCCCTCACCTCACCTGTCCCCCTCACCCTTACCCTCACCCTCACCTGTCCATTCCACCAGTGGGTGCCCACGAAGTTGCTGTAATGTCCGAGCTGCAGGCTCACCACCTCGCGCCTCGCGCTCCCCATGGGGGCCCCGGCCTCCCGCGACCCCCGGTCCACTGCAACTGAACCGGACCGTCGCCCTCACCGCACCCCATTGCTCTCCCGCCCGTCACTCAGCGCGGCTCCGCAGCCCATTAGTGAGAATGCCACATGATGTCACCCGGCTCCGCCTCTCCTTGTCCCGCCGACCTCATCAAGCTGCGTTGCACGCTCGCGCCTGCTCTTCCCCCCACTCTGATTGGCTGCCGCCGATTAACGGCTCCCACAGTTGGGGTGTGTGTAACAGGAATTACCATCCGGGCTGCTGTTTCTAGCGCATCACCTCCTGCGTGTCGCAAGCAGAACTGTCCGGGTTACTCCAGGGCAACAGAGGTTCCCCCCTTGCCCTCCAGCAGAATAGTTCCCCCTTGCCTTCTTACAGCAATGGTATTGAAAGGGCAGCCACCTCAAACTTTAACCCTGCTTCCCTACCCACATACATACTGCAGCACCTACTCAACCTGTCTTTAATTTCACATTTGCAGCAGTTTGGCGGAAGGCGGCCATTCAGCCCCTCACCCTTGTGCAAGCTCTATTGTAGCAGAGGACCAAGGGTCCTTCCAACCCATGCTGTCAGTCAGATCGTGGCTGATCTGTCAACCGCAGACCGACAAACGCACAAACCAAGGACAGGAGAAGGAGGCCACTCGGGCCCATGAGTCTGCTCCGCCAATCAATAAGAATTGAATGCCGAGACAGTACAGTGGGTTAGCACTGCTGCCGCACAGTGCCAGGGACCTGGGTTCGATCCCCGGCTTGGCTCACTGTCTGTGCCACTGTCTGCACATTCTCCTCGTGTCTGCGTAGATTTCCTCTGGTTTCCTCCCAGGAAACAATTTAGGAAACGTTTGCTGCACTTCCTCTATGGCAAAAGTATCCAAAGATGTGCAGGTTAGGTGGGTTGGCCATGCTAAATTGTCCCTTCATATACAGAGAACATAAGAACTAGGAGCAGGAGTAGGCCATTTGGCCCTTCGAGCCTGCCCCGCCATTCAATAAGATCATGGCTGATCTGTTGTGGCTCAGGTGGATCAATGTGCACGGTTACAGGGATGAGGATGGGCTTGGGGTAAAGTGCTCTTTCGGAGGGCCAGTGCACTCTCGATGGGTCGAATGGCCTCCTGTGCTGCAGGCATTCTATGGGACATTTCAGATTTCCTTAACCCCCCCCCCCCCCCAACTCCCGATCCAGCACTAAAACACAGAATCCGGGCAGTTAAAAACAGAAAGCAGCTTTAATTGTACTTTCACTTAGCCACACAGAGATATTCCGGAATGAACAGTGCATGCAGCGGTGTCGTATCGAAGGAACAGCAAGCTGAAACCCGACAGTGCGGAGCCTCTGCTGGCTTACTGAGCTGGATTTTCACAGGGCGGGTCCCATCGCACTCCCCGCACCGGGGATTTCTCTAACCAACTCAGCTGGGACACAGAGGCAACAGGACTCACTCAATGAGTGGGACACAGTGAGCACGTGA